>RJVU01059915.1:3105781-3122530 GCA_003731715.1 Anabarilius grahami
CAACACTTGATCCATTAATACCAGTGTTGTCACAATACCAAAATTATGACTTTGATATGATACCTGACTAAAATACCTCGATACCCATACTGAATCGATACCACTGCAAAAAAAGCTAAAACTAAAACCGTGAAAGTAATTGAATAACATGACAGAACTTAAAGGGTTATTCACCCAAAAAATGAAATTTATGTCATTAATTAACCTCATGTCATTCCAAACCCGTAAGACCTCCTTTCATCTTCGGAACACAAAATAAGATATTTTTGATGAAATCTGAGAGGTTTCATTTAGCATTTGTGTTGTAAATGATTGACTACAAGAGTGCTTTGGTGCGCTGTGGATTGGTCCAATCCACTTTGTTTTTTCTCCTATTTACACAACCAGGACTATGTACAAACACAATATTTTTTTCAGCACATACTCTGTGCTCAGACATCTAGCAAATATTCACAAAGTTGTTTCAGTGTTGATTTAAATTTTTCTCATAAATTTTTTTTTAACAGCATTTCTCGGAAATTGCTTACTGCACCTTTTAATACAGCATCCTCTGTAGTTGATAAAATCAATATATAAAATGCTAATCACAGACATATCTGTTGAGCGCCTCAACACAATGGCCAATCAGAGGTGTTTAAGAATCCGCTCAACAGTGCTCAAAATGTTAGGGGGAAATGCTGGTATCTTCACATTTTTAAATTTTGGGACTGACTTAGTACCAAAGTTGGTACTTTTAACAAACCTAATTTGTACCAGATTTGGTACAACCCTCATTTTGGGTGCAAAGCCCTTTTGTATGTGATTTTAGTGGAAGCTGAAAAGAGTTTTAAATGACTAATTGGTTTTTACTTTCTTCTATGATTCTAAAATTAGATTTTATCTTGTAGGTATACGTTAAATTTGCAGAATGTTCACACTTAAAGGCATAGTTCACCCAAAAAAAAATGAAAATTGTTATTTGCTCACCCTCACGTTGTTCCAAACCTGTATGAGTTTCTTTCTTCTGTTGAACACAAAAGATGATATTTTAAAGAATGTTGGTAACCAGACAGTTGACGGTAGCCTTTAACTTTCATAGTGGGAAAAAAAATGTCAGTGGCTACAGCCTTTTGTGTTCAACAGAAGAAGGAAACTCGTACAGGTTTGAAACAACTTGAGGGTGAGTAAATGATAACAGAATTTAAATTTTTGGGTGAACGATCCCTTTAATGTCCTGCTTTATGGTCACTTTAAGTCCTGATTTTACAGATGCTAAAAGGTGTTCTTTTCTTTTCCAACAGCCCACTGTTTGTCACTTGGAAAATCGGCCGGGACAAGCGGTTAAGGGGTTGTATAGGTACATTTTCTGCCATGAACCTGCACTCAGGACTCAGGGAGTACACCCTTACTAGGTATGCCACATCTTTGAAATTCTGCTTTTCTCTCTAATGTGTCTCCATTCATATCATTAAATGACTTATTCAAGCTTTCTTATTTATTTTCGGGGGATTTTGATTTGGGCTTCAAATTATATTTATTACCAAAATATGAGGATTTCCTGTTTTAACACACATATGACTGCATCTTGATTTAATTTCTCTGAAAAACCTCTCTAAAGGACCTGTCCTTAAAAAAAGGGGTGTTTTTACTGCACCAATAGCAGCACTAGCCCAGCTCCCTTTCTATTTGTTTAGTTAACATTGTCCCACCCCAAACTATTGGTTGTCCCAGAATTTTTAGGTTTAGAAATCTAATGTTTTGAAAGAGCCACAGTGTTTACACATGGGTTTTAAAGACTGCGTTCGCAGGCATAAGTGGCCCAAATCTAATTTTTGTGACTCAGATCTCCACATTAATTGCGTTCCGTCTCTACTGATGATAATAATAACGAGGGGTCCATCTGGTTATAGAGCCCCCTCTACACGCCCATGTATGAACCATTGCCCAGCCCTAATGGCAGACAAGTCTGATGTGAGTGGAAAATGATCATGAAAATTCAAATATGCCAAGTATCTCAAAAAAACATGATTATATATATAAAAAGGATGAAAAGAATGTTTGTGTATTCAAGACATGAAAAATTACTCGATTTTAAATCTGTACCTTAGTGACATAATTATATAAAGATTTGAAGCAATTCAGAGAATAGGGATATTTCAATGTTTGTTAAAAATTTGTTTTGGTGTTTATTGCATCGATATGGCAACACCGTTCGATATATCAAAAATTAGCATCTTTATTGCATTGTCATGGTTTTACCTAGGTTTGGTGCAAGTACAGGGTTCCTTTCAAAGTCTTAAAAGTTTAGGCAATTATAAAAGTTTTTTTAGCTAGGCATTACATTTTAAGGCGAGGTCTTAAATTTCTTCGAAAAATATATGCTTTTAGGCTGTGTAGCACCGAGTCTTTGGTAGTAACCTACCCAGTTTGCAACTTCACTTTGTTAAATACGTCTCGGCAAAAACGATCAATCGGTCGACCATAAGTTGAGTACTGTTTACATGTTGCATATAGTACCATTACATATAATACAATGTATTTTGAGAATGAGTAAGTTTGTTCTTCATTTTTGTACAGTATTAATTTTAATTTCTTCAGGTCTTAAAATGTCTTAAAGTCTTACGTATGACAAATGAATTGTATAGAGGGAGTGGGGGGGAGGTGTACCAGTTCAAACTGTTGTTTTTTTTTGTTCAGGGTCCCTGTGGGTCTTTAGAAAGTCTTAAATCTTAAATTCAGTTTTATCAAATTTAAGGCCCCCCTCTTTTCCACTTAGACTGCAGTTACACCTTTTACATTAAGGGACAATATTTGCCCCCTAAAAGCATTGTTTACCTTTATAAATACCTTTTTATAAAATAAATAATGCTTTAAATAAAACAAAATCCTCAAAAGAGAAATATGGAGTGATGGTTAAAACGAAGTGATACTAGAAAATATTAAATTATAACCGCCAGTATGTGTTGGTAAGTCAGTCTTTACAAGTGAGTCATCGAGTCATGCATTCATTCAGTAACAAAGCAACATTGACTCACAATTTGTTCAAAGCCGCAGATTTGTTCACGAAACACCGCTGTGTGCTGCAGTTCTGCTGTCTTTCGTTGGAGCTATTATTTCATTACAAAATAAAGCAAAAATACTGACAATACTGTTTAAAATGTACATCACTTAATATTACCCTTTTGTATGTTGAACTGTTGTTTAAAATCAATGTCATATTTGAAATCGTGTGGATATTCCTGTAGCTCAGTGGTTAGAGCGTGGCACTAGCAATGCCAAGGTCATGGGTTCGATCCCAGGGATTGCACATACTCAGATACAAATGTATAGTATAACGCAATGTAAGTCGCTTTGGATAAAAGCGTCTGCCAAATGCATAAATGTAAATGTATTCGGGAAACATTGCATTCTTGCTCGTATAGTATATGATCAACATTAAAAACAAGAATTCACACAGGGTATGTTTTTGTATCGAAGAAAGTTTTAATCTTAAATCTCTATGGACAGTCTGTCTAAATTTGTTCTTAATGTTCTTAATGGCATCTTTGTTTGTAGGCGGACCATTAAAGAACGTGACACACACGCCTCCCGGACATCCTATAGAATTCAACCAATCTTGAAGTGTTTCCTGTTAAGTGTGCCATATGCATCAGACGTTCAGCCAATGGTCCGTGGGCGTGACGTCTGAAGCTGAGACGATTTGGCCCCTAATAGTAATAATAATAAAACCAACAGAATGCACACAATGCACTACTCAAAAATCGTAGGTTTCACAATGTCAAGTAGACTTAAGTCGAAGGCGCAATGGCAAAAAATGGCCCAAAAAATAAACAGTTTCTAAATGTTATGACATTTGGTCCTAAAAGTCTCTAAACCTTCCTATAAATGTTAAGGTATCATTGTAAGAAATGGCCAGATATATAAAGTTTTTAAAGTTACTTTTGAAGTTGTGAAATGTTCTATGGCACGAGTTTTCAAACTGTGGGTTGCAAAGTCACTTGGCTGCAGCTAAATTTACATTTCAGTGAATGACACACACAAAAACAGTTTAGTCTAGGGATGCACGACATAAGAACAATAAACAGAAGTTATGATATTGCTTGGATGGATTTTTGAATGGCAAAGGCTGCGATTTAATTCTATAAATACACACGCTGCATGTTTCGTAGTGAAGCGCACGTGTGTGACTTGTAAAAAAATGTTTTTGCAGCATCTCGGTTCATTATTAAGCTGCACGGTGCGCATTATTAATGAGAAGAAACTCGTTCACTCCAGTCACTGCGCTGTATTCTGCATGAGATCGCATTACACCAGATCATTCAAATGTCACGAAAGGCTGTTTCTGGTCTGTTCATCCATCTCTGTCGTCTGTTCAGCTCAACGCTGTTGTCTTTCAGAGACATGTTTGTAAGAGTGCGTTGTTTGCATTCCCTTGCGTGCATTTAGCACAAGTAAAATAAGTCTGTTGAAAGGATTTCACATGTAACGGGCATGAGAGTGTTTTCTGTTCTGAACACTGCAATGAGTTTAACAACAGTCGCAGCGCGGATCAGTTTACATCCGGACAGGAATCGTGGGCCTTTAAAAGTTTTTATGGGCATATTTCATGTACTCTAGTGCTCCAAACGTGAACCAGCAGCGTGTATGCGCACATATTCAATCACGTCTTCTTAAAGTGAAATATAGGCTATGTGTATTATACAGCGGTATGTCTGATCATGAACGTGATAACTCAATGGATTACTTGCGTAAACAAAACATGGGTTTACAGAACAAGTGCCCCCCCCCTGCCCCGCCCCAACAATTTTTTTTCACCCACTTACATTTTAATATTCATTACTCTGTATACTGACTGTGTTGTAGCACTTGTAGGTCTGTGTTTTATTTGATGTTCTCCCCCTCTACACTAAAGCCTCGTTTCCACCGAAATTACCCTTTCTGCATTTCCATAGCGGTCTAAAGTACTGTGAAGATAAGTCTGGTGTCGTAGGACTGCGTGTGACTTTCCAGTTCCCGCTGGATTTCGTCCTCCACATGTAAGCTTAAAGGATTAGTTCACTTTTAAATAAACTTTTCCTGATAATTTACTCACCCCCATGTCATCCAAGATGTTCATGTCTTTCTTTCTTCAGTTGAAAAGAAATTAAGTTTTTGATGATAACATTCCAGGATTTTTCTCCTTATAGTGGACTTCAATGGGCACCAAACAGTTGAAGGTCAAAATTAGTTTTACTGCAGCTTCAAATTGTTCTACACGATCCCAGATGAGAAATGAGAGTCTTATCTAGTGAAACCGTTGCTCATTTTCTGAAAAGAATTGAAAATTGAAGTTTTAACCAGAAATGCTTGAACTAATAAAAGTTTGAACTAATTGTTATATACTATTGAACTAGCATATTGCATATAAAAATTTGTTCAAACTTTGACCTCTGGAGGGCAGTAATACACTTAGCAGTGTATACACTGCTGGAATTCTAATAGAGGAGAAGAAGAAGAGAGCTAGTTCAAGATGAGCATTTCTGGTTAAAACTTATATAATTTTCAATTCTTTTCAGAAAATGAGCGATGGTTTCACTAGATAAGACCCTTATTTCTCATCTGGGAAAGGAGAAAAATCCTGGAATGTTTTCATCAAAAACTTTAATTTCTTTTCGACTGAAGAAAGAAAGACATGAACATCTTGGATGACATGGGGGTGAGTAAATAATCAGGAAAAGTTTATTTAAAAGTGGACTAATCCTTTAATAAAGCCTGAAGCTCGTCGTCATATATTTTTAAACTCCATTGTTGATTCGAATGGCAAACAACTCTTACAACACGCACCAGACTTTTAAAAATGGTGGTTAAAATAACATTTTGCGTGAATTCAACCAATCAGCATGTTCAGCGCCCAAGTCCCATCCCTGAAAGTTTCTGAACTTTGAAAACGTACTGCCTCGTGAGCAGGGATGTTTTGAGGGGAGAATTTTTACCTAGAACAGGGATGGGCAACTTCGGTCCTGAAGGGCCACTGTCCTGCATCGTTTAGCTCCAACCATGATTAAACTCACCTGCCTGTAGCTTTCTAGTAATCCTAAGACATTGGTTAGCTTGTTCAGGTGTGTTTGATTAGGGTTGGAGCTAAACTCTGCAGGACAGTGGCCCTCCAGGACCGAAGTTGCCCATGCCTGACCTAGAACATCATTTAGACCCTGATTCCCGCTGTCGTGAAACACCGAGTACCATTCCAAAGTCCCTAGTTCCTGGGGAAAGTTCCTGCGGTGGAAACGGGGCTTAACACATCCGTTTCTTGAGTCTTTTGAGATTTGAGGTGTGAAAGACCAGTGCTGAAACAGTCTATGGCTGAAACGGGGGTTTTCATGACACTTTAAGGGCTCCCTGCAGTTTCCCACCAAAATAGAAGCTTGATGGTTTAATGTCTGTAAATGAAGAAATTAAAATGTAAATATTAGTATCGAAAATTTACAGTTGTACTATAAAATAAAATTAATTTTTATTTAATACTCAATTTCTGTCAAATCAACTTCTGACTAAGATAATGTACTATAAGTACTCTGACATTTGATATATCATCAGAATCGGCATAAACCAAGGAAGGTTACGGCAATGAGAAAATTAATTTGACAAAAGTGTTTCTGTTAAAAGCCTTATATCTTTTGAACGCTTGGTGGCACTGTCGTCAAACTTCTCAGGTACCTTCTGGACATTCTGTCAATGATCCCTACCAAATTTTGTTCCAAAATGTCAAAGCGTTAAAAAAAAAAAAATCACAATTTAAATGATTTTCTGACAAAAAAATTAAAAAGTAATGAACAAAAATGGTGCTGTTACCAAATTTCTCATGTGCCCTCAGACTATGGTGCTAAAGTAGTCTAAGGGCCCTGTCCACATGAACACGGGTATTTTCAAAACCCGCAGGTTTTTCTATGCGGTCTGACCGTCCGTCCACATGCAAACGCAGTATCTGGTCACTGAAACTGAACTTTTTTGAAAACTCCGGCCTGGGTGAAGATTTTTAGAAACTCCAGTTGCAGTGTTGTCGTGTAGCCGGTGAAACCGGAGATTTTAGCTTGTGACGTCAGAACCGCAACCAGTAATAACGTTTTTTCCAGGCTTCTGATTGGCCAAATGGCTTTATGGTTAGGGATATATCGCCACCTGTTGGTTTGGCATGCTCTTGACCGCACTTCATAGCGTGTTTTTGTGTTTTCATGTGGACGTGATAAACTCAGTTTATAAAAATACCCCGTGTACGTGAGGACTAGGCCTAATTTGTGCTCTCAAAGAGCACCAGACTGATTGAATTGAACTTCAACTTTAAAATATACAACATTCTCTTCCTGGGGGTTATATCGTTGGCTCCCCATAGAGGGACCAAGTCCACCTCTCATAGTCTCACAAAGTCTTGAGGCAACGCTGATGCGGTTAGCTTGGCAACGTTCTGATGGTGAACTTTCATAAAAACAATTACGTGTCTCACATTCAGAGTTCCATTTGGTTGTTTTTTGCCCTCCCCCCCCGACCTGCAAATTATTTAGCAGGCTGAACTGGACTTCTCCACAGGCTGTCTTAGACATGCCTGGTTTACACTGTTCAGAAGGAAATGAACCTCCAGTTGGTTTACCTAAAGTTGCCTGTGCATATTACTTACACTTGTACATGCCTTGCCTATAAAGAACATCTTAGACATCTCTATCTCTAGCAGTCGCTTGACCTTGCTTCCATGTCATCCATCTGTAGATCTACAGCCACATTCTTCCCGCAGCAGGGACGGAGACACCAGAGCAGATGCTTGTGCCTTGGCTCAGTTCAACCCAGTATTCGCTGCCAAATTCCCACTTCTCCATCCTCTCATTAACTTTGAAGCAGCTTATATAACCAATAACAATGTCTGTTTTCTTTCTTTTTAAGTAATGAGTATAGTAACGTGTGGATAGAATTTAGCGTCACAGGTGCTGCTGCCATAAACTTTTTTTTTTTTTATTAATTACAACCGTTGCATGTCTTTCTAACACTGCATATCGTTTGCTGTAAAGTTATAGTTCACCCAAAAATTACATTTTTATCATCACCTGTATGCATTTATTTCCTGTATGCAAATGTCTCATTTTTTTTGTCCATACAATAAAACGTTAATGGGGTCCAGTGTTGTTTTGGAAAATGTTAATGTAGACGACAAAAAAAAAAAAGAAAAAAAAAAAGTGTTTCTTAGTGTATTTAGAAGTAATTAAGTGATTTTTTTTATTTTGTTTCTTGAGGTGCATTTATGTTAGTAGGATTTTTACATCAAAAATATAATTCAAAAATAAAAAGCCCTTTGATTTGAACACTTAGTTAAAGGGGTCATGAACTGCATTTTTATATAATATTCTTTGAGATCCACTTATGTTAGCAAGATTTGTACATCAAAAAACATCTAATTTAGAAGTAATAGATAATTTTCTATTCTGTTTTTGACCCTCTCTTTGAAACACTCCGTTTTGATAGGCGTGCCGCATTCAAGACTTGGAAGTAAACACCCACTGCTATAATTGGGTAACAGTATTGCATATTAAAATAATTTTCAACGTCCCCACTACACGTGTGGAATTGTTTTGAAAACTTCCGATGTTCGCCATACATGTCGGAGCCAGAGTCTAAACCCGAATCAGAAGACGAACCTACACCTCAAATACCAAGGACACTCCAGTCTGCGACAGCTTGGTAATCATCTTTATTTATATTTATTCATTATGTATTTGTGAGGTAGTATTGTATTTTTTTTACATTATATTAGTGTTGAAACGAAGACGCTACAGAAAAATGTTTATCTTGTTGCGTAGTTTGCCAACTGTGAAATATTTATGCGTATTACATATGCTTATTACATATGGTTGTGACAAATAAAGTTTAAGTACTTGGAGTTACCACTGTTATAGTTGACAGGATAACTTGCGGTGTTTTGTGTAAACAAACTATGAATGAATGTGCCATCATTGTCGCACTGTCATTCTTATATTCATCATTCATCATTTATAGTAAAGTGGGTACATATCAAACAATCTGTAACAGACAAAACAATAGTGACACATCGTAAAAACTTTGCTACTCGCATTACTGTCGGATCCAATATGGTCGGCACTGCATCATCTTTTAGTCTCTAAAAAGCCTGCGTCGAACTGTGCCTCGTTTAAAATCGAATCCGCATAAAAAATAAGAGAACAAACGAACAGTGTTTTTACTGACGCAATCTGGAACTTTGTTAAAAATAAAGTTCATCCACGAAGGAAGGCAATGTAAAGACTGTGTTTTTCCACAATCTGGCACTCCAAAAGGTCTTGTAATCCTCAGAGGCATCTCTATCATTTTTGTTGCTTGAGTAATCCTGTGTTTACATCTCTCTCGTATTTACTACTACATGACATACGTGAATTGGGCGGGGCTAAAGAGGCAATGATGTAGAAGTAGGCGCTGATGATCTTCTGCATGATCGTCTTTCGTAACACTATTACATCATACTGAGACAAAATCTGAAACGGGTCTTTTTGGGATCTTGGTTTCAATAAAAGCTGTTTTTGGACTAACGAGGAAGTTTTGAGTTCTGAAACTTGCAGGATATTTTTATAGTACAAAGACCTGTTATATGTCAAAAGATCAATGAAAATTTGATTTCTCAATTCATGACCCCTTTAAATGAGCAGTCTGTTGTAGTAGTAGTTCTTTTGTCTGTCCATATAATGTGCAAGTGGGCAGGGCTAAAGAGGCATTGATTAAGGCGGGATATACTGGTGGCGAAGTTACTTTTCGTTCTTCACTTGGGTGTAACGATACCCTCACGTCACGATTCGATACGTATCACGTTGTTGAACTCGCGATAGGATATTATAGTGATACTCCCAAGACATATGGTAAAAGGTGAACAAAAAATATACTGTTGATTTAAAATGCTAAATTTGGTATTACATTGGGAGTGGAAATGAATAGGCTTGGACTTGGTGCTGGTAACCCAATGCACAGGACAATGGTGACAAAAATATCATGAAAATATTCATGATTCTAGCACTGAAAATACAGAATTATTTTAGACGAATATGTTTGCACTCTGTCACTAACTAGATATACACTGCTCAAAAAATTAAAGAAACACTTTTTAATCAGAATAGCATCAAGTCAGTTAAACTCATTTGATATTGTTCTGGTCAGTTAAGTTAATCAGTTTCAGCTGCTTTGGTGTTAATGAAATTAACAACAGGTGCACTAGATGGGCAACAATGAGACGACCCCCAAAACAGGAATGGTTTTACAGGTGGAGGCCACTGACATTTTTTTCCCTACTTATCTTTTCTGACTGTTTTTCACTAGTTTTGCATTTGGCTAGGATCAGTGTCACTACTGGAAGCATGAGGCGATACCTGGACCCTACAGAGGTTGCACAGGCAGTCCAACTCCTCCAGGATGGCACATCAATACGTGCCATTGCCAGAAGGTTTGCTGTGTCTCCCAGCACAGTCTCATAAGCATGGAGGAGATTCCAGAAGACAGGCAGTTACTCTAGGAGAGCTGGACAGGGCTGTAGAAGGTCCTTGGCCCATCAGCAGGACCGGTATCTGCTCCTTTGTGCAAGGTGGAACAGGATGAGCACTGTCAAAATGACCTCCAGGAAGCCAATGGTGTGAATGTCTCTGACAGAACAATCAGAAACTGACTTCATGAGGGTGGCCTGAGGGCCCGACGTCCACTAGTGGGCCCTGTGCTCACTGCCCGGCACCGTGGAGCTCGATTGGCATTTGCCATTGAACACCAGAATTGGCAGGTCCGCCACTGGTGCCCTGTGCTTTTCACGGATGAGACCAGGTGCACCCTGAGCACGTGACAGACGTGAAAGGGTCTGGAGAAGCCGTGGAGAATGTTATGCTGCCTGTAACATAATTCAGCATGACCGGTTTGGTGGCGGGTCAATGATGGTCTGGAGAGGCATATCCATAGAGGGATGACCTCTACAGGCTAGACAATGGCACCCTGACTGCCATTAGTAATCGGGATGAAATCCTTGGACACATTGCCAGACCCTACGCTGGTGCAGTGGGTCCTGGGTTCCTCCTGGTGCACGACAATGCTCGGCCTCATGTGGAAAGAGTATGCAGGCAGTTCCTGGAGGATGAAGCAATTGATATCATTGAATGGCCCCCACGCTCGCCTGACCTAAATCCAATAGAACACCTCTGGGATATTATGTTTCGGTCCATCCGACGCCGCCAGGTTGGACCTCAGACTGTCCAGGAGCTCAGTGATGCCCTGTTCCAGATCTGGGAGGAAGTACCCCAGGACACCATTCGTCGTCTCATTAGGAGCATGCCCTGACATTGTCAGGCATGCATACAAGCACGTGGGGGCCATACAAACTACTGAGCACCATTCTGAGCTGCTGCAATGAAATTCAGCAAAATGGACTAGCCTGCTGCATCATTTTTTCACTTTGATTTTTGTGGTGTCTTTGAATTCAGTCCATCAAATGATGTGGCATCATTTCGTTCCTAACACATTACCCAGTCCATATCAGTATAAATATCCAGCATGATATTTTTCCCTATTGAGATCTAATGTTTTCAATGTGTTCCTTTAATTTTTCTGAGCAGTGTATTTAAAATGATGTAGGCCACTTTTTACTGGGAAAAACAAGACATTTGGCATTATCAGGACCCACAAATAATCCCATATTGCATTATTATACATTATATTCAACATTATATAGTA
Source organism: Anabarilius grahami (assembly GCA_003731715.1). Classification (NCBI taxonomy): domain Eukaryota; kingdom Metazoa; phylum Chordata; class Actinopteri; order Cypriniformes; family Xenocyprididae; genus Anabarilius; species Anabarilius grahami. Next base: position 3,117,494 of record RJVU01059915.1, read on the forward strand.
GTTTAATGTAGTAATGACACTAAAACTCTGTAAACTCAGTAATTTTCATTTTGGGTGAACTATACACAATACAGATTGTCACGGTCCACGATAAATATTGTTGCATTTTTGTATTGCAATATATTGTGACACGATATATTGTGACACCCCTACTTAGGGGTAAAAAGAAGTTCAAAATATGTGACACAGTTCTTTCTTTTCTTTTTCTTTTCTTTTCTTTATGAAGAGGTGTTTCACCTAAGGCTGGGAGATATAACTAAATATATCTCCTTTTTTTCCAGATTTTTACAATATTCAATATATATCAATATTTTTGATATATTCCTTAGTGTGCTCTCAATATTGACTGTTCATTTGTTCTATTGTCCCCTAAATACAATTAAATGTTAGCAAATATGATGTACACAATCGTTAAAATGGAAACTTTTTAGTTCATAACACTACTGTTAATCGGCTAACCGTGAATGATTGTCAGCTAACATCGATTATCTCCAAATGCCCACACATCGGTTGTTTAAATGACTGCATTTTGCGAAAGCATTATAAGTATATTTAGATGGAAGAGACCACAGGTGCCAGGCTTACAATGCTTTTGAGAAACACAGCTCTGGCCAGTATAGTGATATATCATTAATAGTACAATCAGTGCACTAACACAAACAATGACCCCCTTTACACCTACCATTACCATCTATATCATATCCAGATAGATATTTGAATTTAGATTGACACTAAATGTGGTCTAAGGGGCCGTATACACGACACCGTTTTCCACTTAAAACTGCATTTTTTTTATGCGTTCATTTACACGACAACGCCGTTTTGGGGGCATGGAAATGCAAACTTTTAAAAACGGTTCAAAGTGCAAGTTTTTGAAACCGATACCATTATCATCTCCATGTAAACTACTACATAAAACCCAAGTTTGTGTAAACTGCGATATCATGCGCATGTGTATTATGTGTTCGGTCTCTATAGGTGCGTAGTGTTTCCTTACGAAGTGACATCGCCAACTACAATCCTGGCATGAATAATACAGCGTTTTTAGTCGTTTTCGTGGATCGTGTGAATGTTGTCACCTGTATACGAAAAATGCAAAGAAATAACTTTTATTGTTGCGTAAACGTATACCCTAAATTGATCCAATCACAAAAAAATAAAAAAATAAATGCATGGTACATCCTACATGCCAACTTTCTAAATGTCTAAATTTGCAAAAAACTTAGACAATAGAAGTACATTGATTCTTTTATAATTCAAATTTTTTTTTTTTTTTTTTTTTTTTTTTTTTNTGTGTGCAGTCTGTTCATGTCTACAAGTACAACACGTCCTTTTGGAAATGCCCCAAATTTTCTTAGTCATGAATTTGACTGCATTACCCTGTTTTTGGTGAGGGAGAGGGTGGGCGATTGTTTAATATATGATGCTGCCGTTCAAATTCTACTGTGCCTTATGCTCGTTTGCATCACAGTTTTGTGCGTAGCTTTGTTCCTTATCAGGACACTTGACCTTAGCTTGGTTCAGGTGGGACAGTAAAATGTCAATGCTTCAAATCTTTTAGCGTTTTATTGGCCTGCCGTACTGTGCCATGCACACACTGATGGAGGAACAGTCAAACTTTAATTGACTGTTCAATTAAACATGTGAAAAGAAAATAGTTGTTAAAAACACAAGCAACAGTGGACTGATGGGGAATGTTCACATGGATGTGTTTTTGCATTAGAACAGATAGCAGAGCAATTTATTTGAAAGTAGGTTTGTTGTGGCATAGCTACTCACTGTGTATTTGAGAAATTTCTAAGTGAAATCCCTGAGTAACCCTTAAGGCCCTTTCACACTGAACGCGAAAATTCGGCACGAATGTAGTGTCTCGTGCCTAACACATTATTTTGTGGTTGTGTATTTCATTAATTTATAATTGTTGAATTCTAGTGCCCAATTATTTTGTATCTTTAGCATCCAATTTTACTTTTAGGCCTATGATGTGCCAACCGGATGATTGCAAATAAAATTTTCTAAAGAACTATAGCTTTCAGCTCTTATGTTCTATTCATCATACGTTTGATATAGTAACTATTGTTATCAAGTAAGTTTGTTCATTAAAGGATTAGTTCACTTTCAAATGAAAATTACCTAAAGCTTTACTCACCCTCAAGCCATCCTAGGTGTATATGACTTTCTTCTTTCTGATGAACACAATCAGAGATATATTAATAAATATCATGACGCATCTGAGCTTTATAATGGCAGTGAGCGATACTAACAATTATGAGCTGAAGAAAGTGTCTCTATCCACATCCATCCATCATAAACGTACTCCACACGGCTCCGGGGGGTTAATAAAGGCCTGCTGAACTGAAGCGATGTGTTTGTGTAAAAAAAAAAAAAAAAAATCCATATTTAACAAGTTATGAAGTAAAATATCTAGCTTCCCGCCAGACTGCCTTCCATATTCAACTTAAGAAGACAGTGTAAAACTCTTGCAGTTCTAAAAGCTTACGCTACGTCCTACGCCTTCCCTATTCAACTTACTGAAAAAGCTTAACTGACGTGATGCCAGTTTACACTTTCTTCGTAACTTGAAACGGAAGGCGGTCTGGCAGAAGCTAGTTATTTTACTTCATAACTTGTTAAATATGGATTTTTTTTTTTTTACACCAACCCATCGCTTCACTTCAGAAGGCCTTTATTAACCTCCTGGAGCCGTGTGGAGTATGTTTATGATGGATGGATGTGGATGGAAGCACTTTCTTCAGCTCATACTCGTGACCATTTTCACTGCTGCTGTCTTTCCTGTAATAGCATTATTGATTCTAAACTCCATGTGGTGATCAAAGCCATTTTTGTCGTATCGAGAGAGAGGAGACACAGTATAGCGCTGTTTGAGAAAGTACTCTCTAAGAGAAAGATTTCAGATTATTGATTTGATCTATGTGTTTTAATTTGCTCAGTAGTCCCACATAGCTAAAGCGAATGAATGTTTGTGGGAATTTTCAAATTATAAATGCGGAGCTTGCAAGAAAGAGTTAAAATTATGCCCAATACCTGAAATCCTGTGATGAAATTCAAGCTCTGGTATCCTCATGTGAGCATTGAATGTACCCTCAGTAATACTAGAAAAAATCTTCAAAACAATAATTGAGTAAAATCTAAATTATTTTGAAAAAAAAAAACACCATTTACAAATTTGCCCCATTCAACAATTAATGACTTCAAGGTAATGTTGGCTCATTTGTGTTTATGTTATCCTATCTGTCACTATTTGCCACATTTGTGATTTTGACTGTTTGGAATTAAAAACTAATTTAGACATAAGATAAAACTTTCAGTGGTAGAGTNTATATATATATATATATATATATATATATATATATATATATATTACACACACACACACAAGCAAAATGAAATGCAGACTGAAGCTAACGTATTTTGTGTGTTTGAACGAGAAGTGCCGCGTCGCACCATGTTTAAAATTTGAACACATTGATTTCTGAGTACGCACACAGGTGGCGCCATCTGTCCACGAAAAAATTGTAAAATGTGCAGTGACTGAGGTTAGCAATGATTGTATTAAATAGTACATTATAATCATAGCATAACATCCAGTACATGCATTCTTAATTTCATGATTTCCGTAAAACATAACTATATTGTTGACCGCAAACTGACAAAAGAATGTGAGTGTCCATCCGGTGTGGGATACCTCTGAGTTGTCCTAGACACAACGCGGCTCTGCACTTCTCGTCTGTTGTGTCGACCACCTTTTAAATGCTTAAATCCTGTTCCTGGAGATCTAACTTCCTGCAAAGTTCAGCTCAAACACAACTGAAACTGAAACACAGCTGTTGGATCAGGGTTGGATCTGAACTCTGCAGGTAGGTCGATCTCCAGGAACAGGATTGGGCACCCGTGGCATAAAACAACCAAATAAAAAAAAATGAAATATAAAATGCTACCTTAAATGTTAATTATACTATTGGGGTTGTCATACTGTACCCATGATGTGTTTTGTCTTAAATCTCATCTTCATGTCCCCTTCACAGTGCCCTTAAAGACAGTCGCTTTCCCCCCATGACGAGGGACGAGCTGCCGCGCCTCTTCTGCTCAGTGTCTCTGCTCACCAACTTTGAGGATGTTGGTGATTACTTAGACTGGGAGGTAAGAGCGCAGAACCAATTACTATCAGTTATTAATACTTGTGCTCTGTATATTATCATTTATTCACAAAATTAACTAAACAAACAAACTCTTTGTACACTTAAGAATTTTTGCTGCACACAATTTAGTTATAAATGTCACTACTGAAATAGTATTTCAGGCCTAACACCAGTAACTCATAATTCACAACTAATTATGGCTAATACCAATAACTGACAAATTTTACTTTACTTTGACACTTAACCCTTTAAAAAGGAGGTACTATTTAATAATGCAAAAACTTCTCAGTTAAGCAAGTGTGACTGTATTACAAATGGTTAAATAAATATAAATAAGTAATAAATAATATTAAAATAAAATTTATTGATTTTTTTTTTTTTTTCAATTTATGAGTAATAAAAAGCCTGTGGTAAACATAACTTGACAATACTTTGACGTTCTACAATGCAAACTGCACACACTCACACCTCAATCTGTCATATAGTTACATATTATAAACATACATTTTCAAAAATAAATATAACTGCTTCAGAATTCTTTTTTTGGGATGATTTTTATGGGTGTGTGCAGTTTGTTGTAGAACAAAATGTCAAAGTATTGTTTAACACAGGCTTTTTTTACTCATAAATTGAAAAAAAAAAAAAACTTTATAAAACCCCATAGGAAAACCACAGGCAAATTAGTCTTCTGGGTTCTGACGTCGTACTTGCACCACTCTATTGTATCGTGTCCTTTTATTTGAGTATTTACTTTAATTATTCAACTCTCTGCGGACACACTGAAGCTCGAGTGGACATTAACTAGTACATTTTTTGTTTTACTCACCAGACTTTTTACATGGAATGAAATGAAAATTAAAAAATATATATAGTGAGA
>RJVU01059915.1:3122558-3168446 GCA_003731715.1 Anabarilius grahami
TATATATATATATATATATATATATATATATATATATAATTTATATATTCATATATATTCATATTCAAACATTATTAAAAACAAGTAATGCACATGGATTGCCTTTCTCAAGTGTTTACATGGGTTAGTTCACCCAAAAATGAAAATTGTCATTATTTACTCACCCTCATGTCGTTCCAAACTCGTAAGACTTTCGTTCATCTTCGGAACACAAATAAAGATATTTTTTATTAAGAGAGATTCTGAGATATTTCTGTCCCTCCATAGAAAGCTATGCAACTGAAACTTTGATGCTTCAAGAAGTTCATAAAGAGATCGTAAAACTAATCCATATGAATTTGAGCAGTTTAGTCCAAATTTTCTGTAGAATTTGATAAACAGACTGAATTCAGGCTTTTATTCACATATAAACATTGATCAGCGAACCTAAACAGAAGCTCAACCATACTTGCTTGACACACGAGAATAAACCTCATTGGTTCTTGCATGTCAAGCAATCATGCTTGAGCTTCCGTTTACCACAACTGATGTGAGTGTTTATGAATGTTTATATGTGAATAAAAGCCTAAATTCAATCTGTTCATCATTTAAAGCGATCGAGTCTCTTCAGAAAATTTGGACTAAACTGCTTGATTCATATTGGATTGGATTTATGATCTCCTTATGATCTTTTTGAAGCGTCAATGTGGTTGATGGGTAGTCTGTCTATTGAGGGACAGAAATCTCTCAAATTTCATTAAAAATATCTTCATTTGTGTTCTGAAGATGAAAAGTCTTATGGTTTTGGAACAACATGAGGGTGAGTAAATGATGACAGAATTTTCATTTTTGGGTGAACTAACCCTTTAAGACATAACCAACTTTTTTACTAGGATTTAATAGAATTGAAATCATATAATTTACTAGCCTTTGGCTGATTAAAGACTTTTTTTTTGTTGCCTAGCGTGAAATTTGGTTGCATCTGCAAGTGATTTACTCTCATTGTAGAAGGTTCTCTCCCCTATTCTTAAATCATACTCTGGCACATCACGTAAGCTACTAGGTAACTAGNACACACACACACACACACACACACACACACACACACACACACACACACACACACACACACACTCTAGTTGTTTTTCTTGAATGGAATGCTGTTCTTTGCCGTTCACCAAATCATTTACAATTCATCACTACATTCCAAAGCATAATGTCATACTTTTCACTCCATTACATTTTATAAAAACATGTCATTCCTCGTTCACAAATCAAACACATTTCTGATTATTTTCAATTAACCTGTTAAATCGGTTCACAAATTGCACTGCACGATTAATTTGTGAATTGGACTTGATCTGATTGCATCTGTTTTCGAGTCAACAACTCACTGATTCAGATGAATCGGTCAGAGTGAGTCTCCAGTTAACAATTCACTAGTCTGACTCAAAACGAGACAAGAACGGAAGATCTTTGGAGCTTGAGTGCGTGCACGACTAATGCCGCGAAAAGTCTTACTAATGCTGAATTTTAGGATTTATTATTGTTAATTAAAACCATGACTGTCAGTGACAGTGTAAATTATATCTGCTGTGAAAGTGTGAGCTGTTTAACCCCACTGCATGAAATGCTTGGTAAATTAAACAAAACGCTAAAATAACATAAAATATTCCAGCACATCTTTCCCGCTGCCGTACCAGTTTCAAATGATATAAAACTAGTATGTTTGCATAGCGTTCTTCTTAAAATGTGAACACATTTTGCCCCATTTTTCATTTGTCTGTTTTTATGCTGAATGTTTATGTTTGTCAACACATTTACACACATTTTGGTTTTCCTTAATGCATATTAAGTGTCTGAAAAATTTTCTAACTGACAAGTTCCGTCAATTTTCCCAAGCATCTTTCACACTGGCCCCTGGCCATCGGGCAGTCCTTATTTTCGAGTCCTGCTTCTGTACTTTTGCTTAGGTAAAATTGAAAAGGAGTACTTAATACTTTTATTGGAGTATTATTTTATTAGGTTATCTGTACTTGATTTGTGTACTTCGTCCACCACTGCTAAACAGCAGGGAAATAAAGACACCGAGTGCGGCAGAACTAACAGAAGGAGGGCAGCAAATAGGAAGGCTTCAGCAGTTCAACACAGTTTATGTGGGAGTCTGCCCTCCGTGATAATTAGCCAAAGATGCCTTTCCATTGCAGTCATACCTGCCATAGGATGACTGATTGTGTGAGCTTATGCTTCATCGCTCTAAGTGACAGATCATTTGCTTATCTCAGCTCCTTGAATGCCCCAGGAGTCAAGCAATTTCTTTAGTCCAAGTCCTTATGGACGTCAGCCTGGATTCAATAACTCATTATGAAATAAATGTTTTCTTTAATGCACATCGGCCACAATTAATGTCACCCTTTTATTCAATACTTTTTTGCAACCTCCTTTTGCAAAGATAAGCCTTCACCTATAATTCCTGATGAGTTTGGAGGCAAGAGATCAGAGACCATTCCTTCATACAGAGGTTGATACACTCTCTCTTCAGTTTTCTATAGGGTTCAGGACTGGGATGGTCATGGCAGAAGCTTCATTTTGTGCTCAGTGACACATTTTTGATGTTTGTTTTGGATCATTGTCCTGATGGAAGATCCAACCATGGCCCATTAAAAGATTTCTAGCAGAAGTGGTCAGGTTTTTATTTTATTTATTTATTTTTCAATCTGTTGGTATTTGATTGAATCCATGATGAACATTAAAGATACAGCAGTATGTTTAATCGTTCACATGGGGCACTCAAACTCTCCTCCTCACCATACATTAGGACGATATATAGACACATGTCCTCTTCCAAGCAGATTTGTAACATCTTTAGTTGATTGGATCTAATTAATTATTACCCTGATGGTGGAAATGGGGATTTTCAAATGCTTTAGCTATTTTCTTACAGTCGCTTTCTATTTTGTGAAGCTCAATCTTTTGCTGCACATCAGAACTATATTCTGTGGTGGATGATTAATGGAATTTGGCCTTTGTGTTTTCTCATATTTATATATAAATATGTATATGTTTACTACTATGAAACTGGAAGCCATGGCTGGACAATTTTATGTTCCTTGTCACCCTGGTGTACTAAAAATAGTAAACATAAAGTGGAATTTACTTCAGATAAAGTTTACTCGTAGTAATTTCTAGGGGTACCAATAATTGTGGCCAACGTGTATTAGAGAAAAACATTTTATAATTTTTTTTTTTCTTCGCCCTACTTTCATTTATTTGTTTACTTGTTGAAAGGTTAGATTTTTTTTTTTTATAGATTTTTTTTTTAATACAGATTTATTACAATTTTACAATACAGGTTTATTTTAATAGCCTTCTTTGATCATATTTACCAAGTCTGCCAATGATTCTGACCACTACTGAATGTATGGCAGAAGGCCATGTGACTGATAAAAGATGCTGTGGTTCAGGGTTTTCATCTTGAAGTTTGGACCATTTTTATATTTTAGCTTAAAATAAGTTTTTTTTTTTACTAAAAGCAATGCTAACATTATGAGCAGAAAACAAAGTTAGCTAGAAATTTCAAAGTTTTATTAGTATTTCCTTGTCATCTACAAATGAACTCATAAGTTTATTATGAAATGCTCTTAACATCTTAAAATGCTCTAGACATTAATATGTCTTAAAGGTGCCCTAGATTCAAAAATTGAATTTATCTTGGCATAGTTAAATAACAAGAGTTCAGTACATGGAAAAGACATACATTGAGTCTCAAACTCCATTGTTTCCTCCTTCTTATATAAATCTCATTTGTTTAAAAGACCTCCGAAGAACAGGCGAATCTCAACATAACACAGACTGTTACGTAACAGTCGGGGTGTACGCCCCCAATATTTGCATATGCCAGCCCATGTTCCCAACATTATGAAAGGGATTACACGTCTGGATTTGTGCACAGCTGAATCATCAGACTAGGTAAGCAAGCAAGGACAATAGCGAAAAATGGCAGATGGAGCAATAATAACTGACATGATTCATGATAACATGATATTTTTAGTGATATTTGTAAATTGTCTTTCTAAATGTTTCGTTAGCATGTTGCTAATGTACTGTTCAATGTGGTTAAAGTTACCATCGTTTCCTACTGTATTCACGGAGACAAGAGCCGTCGCTATTTTCATTTTTTAAACACTTGCAGTCTGTATAATGCATAAACACAACTTCATTCTTTATAAATCTCTCCAACAGTGTAGTAGCATTAGCCGTTAGCCACGGAGCATAGCCTCAAACTCATTCAGAATCAATGTAAACATCCAAATAAACACTGTACTTACGCGATTAGACATGCTGCATGACGAACACTTTGTAAAGATCCATTTTGAGGGTTATATTAGCTGTTTGAACTCTTTTTATGTTGTTTAAGGCAAGCGTGAGCTCCGTGGGTGGAGAGCACGAGAATTTAAAGGGCCACACACCCTGAATCGGCTCATTTATAATGATGCCCCAAAATAGGCAGTTTAAAAAAATGAATAAAAAAAAATCTATGGGGTATTTTGAGCTGAAACTTCACAGACACATTCAGGGGACACCTTAGACTTATATTACATCTTTTAAAAAGAAGTTCTAGGGCACCTTTAATGTTAAATGTAGATAAAAAAACAAAAGTCGTCACGTACCTGGTTTGAAGGGTCTGAGTCATATACTGTATATATGACCGATAAAAATCTTTATTAATAAGAACTATATTTGCTGCATTCTTGTTTTCTGAAGCGTTTTAGCAAAAATTTATTTTGCTGCTCACTGTGTTTCTGCTACTGTTTTTAATGTTAAAATAACCGCATCATCTGCAGCTCTTAAAGCGATTCACGTCTTTAGTGGGGGAGAGAAACAACACGCACGGAGCAGAAAAGGCTTGAATTAAGCGTGTTTGGCTCTAGATAAAAATATTAGAGTAAATAACGGCGAATGATCATTACCATAAACACCCCTGAGCGCCTGTGGTGTGAACAGCTAAATTGTTTTGACGCGTTTCTGACTTTAAAGTGTGGAAACAATAAAACGGTGTTACGGTTGTCATTTTGTCTCGCGGTCCAGAACCAGACTGTGGTCCTCTATTTGAGGATGCCTGCTCTACATCATCCTTTTCAATTAATTGTGCCTTTAAAAAAAAAAAACCTTACTCCTCTCCTCCCCAGGGTGCAACATATTATCGACCTGGAGCTTGAAAATTACACTCATTACACTTTTTTTTTTTTTTTTTTTTTTTTTNNNNGTGTCCAGAAATCTTATATCATTATATAAGACATTTTGGTGTATTATTATGATACAATTTTATCTTTAAATTTATGCAGTTTTTTTTATTTACCTCTAAGTTCTTGAATTTTACTATTTTAATTGAACAAGCATTTATAAGTCCAATTCTAGTCAAAACATCTATAATAAAACATGCATTTAGTCATTCAGTGTCTCTGCTGACCTCTTGTGGAAAACAATGACATTAAAATGCATTGTATGATTATTGCCACCAGAGGGGCCTATATGTTCTCCATAGAGTTTTTATATAGAGAAATGTATATTTACACATTAAAAAAATCTTAAAAAAAAAAAAATCATTATTTATGTATTTCTGTGAGTGGTGTACATGTGTAGATTATGCCAGAATTTTTTTTATTTTTTTTTAAATTCCCCTTCAGGTCAAAAAAGACCCAAGGAGAGGAGTATTAAAGGTTGACTTTTGCCTACAACAGTATAACAGTAGTCAACCATCTTCAGAAATATATAAATATTAACAGATTTCATCATGCTGCCATGTTTAGCCTTCCAGTCTTCTCAAAATAAGTTCATGCATGCATGAGAATGTCTAAATAGTGACTTGTCTTTGTTTGGTACTATTCATTCTGTACTGTATTAATAAAATATGTATTACTTTTACTGGACTGGTATAAAGTCCACCTTTGGTTACTCTTTTCAAGCTAGTATTCCCCTCAGAGTGCACTGCAGCTCAGTGTGAAACTCACACCTTCAGAAATCTGCAAGATCTGCTTACATACGCACAAAAAGTGCTCGGCACTCAGCCTCCAGTTTTGACAAATGGTCTGGCCACTGCAGCTCAGTGGCATGCACCCCACCCCGCATTGTCAGTTTTATGGAAAAAACTGTTGCTTTCAGTGTTTTTCCTCACTCTCATCTGACCGAAACTCCTCTGAACTCGGCTTGCAGGCATTTAACGGCTGCATCCAGACAATCCCACCTCAGTGATAAATACTGAGATCGAAAATCCTATTCCAAATCAGTACATGAAAATTGTTTATAATTGTCATTCAGACGTTTAGAACACTAATCTTGTCCGAATAGTAACAACTCCGAACCTGTATGAAAAATATTCAAGTAAAATAAACCAATAATAATAATGCATTTGTTTTGTTTCCCTGCTCACACTGCCTCCTCCTAACTAAAAACTAAAATAGCATGACAGTTTGATGGAATGTCACTAATCCTCTTGCCACATCGTTTACTCATTCTTTTCCAGTCGGTTCGCAGTAACATCTTGTGTTCAGATCGTGCAAATTAGAACCAAAGTCTTTATGTAGTTCTGCTGCCATTCCATGTGCATTTGTACCTTTTGTCAACAGTGAGCCAGTTCAGAGCTAGACTGACATCAAACCCAGAGGCAAAGTAGTCCACGAAGTAAATTGTAGCAGCTACTTTAGGAATCTCTCATTAGTGGTGTTTGGTAATGCAAACATCACTTTTGCTCATAGGGTCAGGAATTTGAGCAGACCCTTAAGCTGTGCTATTTTTTTCTAAGTGATGAAACAGACGAAACTGGCTGAAAAGCACTGGCTGCATTTACATGCACAAGAATATCCCGTAATTATTCTAAAATGTTCATATTGCGATTTATGTAAGCATCACGTACAAGCATTAACCCGATTGGCATAACCAGTTTAGTATAGTTTCTATATATCTGAATAAGACCACAGGTATATTATTATTATTATTATTATTATACAAATGTTGGGCCATGTAAATGCCTTATTTGGTATATCCACCACTACTGAACATTCATTCGACAGTTTTAAAGTCCAGCCATTGAAGAAACACATTTTTGAAGTGAGGAGGAAGCGTTTGTGTCTCATGACCTTCAGTGTGCCGTTCATCATGCTCCTGTGTTTTTGTAAAGGACATGAATGAGAATTGTTGATCACTCTCCAAAATTACTAAAATGTGTACTAAATGCTTAATAAATGTGTATTAAATGCCAATAAGTGTCACTATTAATAATCTTCAGTATATCTTTTAAAAATGGCATTAAAATAAAGTGCAAGTCTTAGTTTCTTCAGATCTAATGCATCTCAGATGCAAAAGCATACGCTTTGTGAGGTAGAATTAACTTTCACACATTTAGAATTGGTGTATTACTGCAAAATTGCCAGATTGTGGCAGTATCTGCTTTTAACGCAACAGCTTTCCGTCTATTTACTTTAAAGATGCTATTCACACTCAAAAAAGACCTCCACCGCTCCTGTTTTCTTTGTCTGAGTGGATGAGTAGAAAAGCTAAAGCCCAACTTGACCACATTTTTTTGACGAGAGAGAGGTTTAAGAGGCATTCACACAGAAGCGTAAGATTGTGCGGTTGCACTTTATTTTACAGTACATGCACTTATGTGTACTTACAGTGTACTTACCGATGAAAGGACTGGGTAATATAAGGTAACTACATGGATTAAGATTACGTTCAGGGGTAGGTTTAGGGTTAGTACCTAGTTATTACCCAGTTATTGTAATTACTACAAGTACATAGTATGTACATGGGGAACAGGGCTGTAAATAAAGTGCTACCAATGGTGCACTGTAGTTTCAAAATGCAGAGCCGCATCACTAATGAATGAAAAAGAAGGCATGGTCTCGAAATTCGATTTTTAAAAATGCGGCCTGAACACGCCCTTACTGTAAACGGCATCAACTGAATAAGTATATGTCGTGTTAAATCATAATCACAATCATTTTGGTCAATATTGTAATTATGATTTATATGATTATGATATATATATATATATAGCGCTATCAAGTATATTTTGCTGAAAATAAGGTTGCTATGATATCAAAATACCAATATTTCACGATTCTCAATACCAATTTCAATACTGCATACTAGGCTAACTAATTTAAGCAAAGTCCTCAGACAGTAATGCTATAAAACTTAAATCTAATTACAAAAATAGGACAAATACAATAGAAAAAAGTGTTTGAGATTTTCATTCAAATCCATCCAACAGAAAATTATTTAGCTAATAGCCTACTACAGAAATCGAATAATCAAATGTAAAATAAAGCACAGCATAGTATTCAAAGTATGAATTACACATGCTTTGATTTTTATTAAAGCTTCAAAAGTTATTCAGTTATTCATTTTCTTTTGTTTGATTAACATGAATGGGTCATGAAACACTAAACCACATTTTCTGAGATTTTAACAGTCATGTGTGTTGCACATCATAGAAGACAATGTTAACAGAAAATGTTATCTAGAAACTAATTAATTTTAATATTTCTTGTGCTGTTTTCATCTTCTGGGGCCAGTTGTTCAAAAGTAATCTGATCATTTTTTTGGCTATCGGATTGGATCAAATCTTGAAAACTGGATGTTCAAAAGGAAGAAAGGATTCTGAAATCGGATTAGATCACAAAATCCAATCTTGGTTTTGATCTGGATAAAATCACCAGTTTGTGTTCTTCAACACTTTTTAGTAAGATTGCGATTCCTTTGATCCCAAAAAAAAATCTGGATTATACAGATCCCATCGGAAAGGTGGATTTCAGGAGCAAAAATGTAACAACTTTAAAACTGGTCAAATTAATTAATTAATTTTTTTTTGCTCTTGATTAGTTTAACTGTTAAAGTAATAAAATAGAAGTAGACATTAGGCTACATATTTAGCTTTTCGGTAGCCTACTATAAGGTAAAAAAGAGATTTTGGTGCTCTTTGGTTGCTTTGAAAAACAAGCACAAAGGTAAAATGGATTACCTGATCCTGGATAGCAAAACATGGGATTTCCAAATCCAAATCATTCTGATCCAGATTAAACTTTTTGAACAACTGGCCCCTGGGTTTAAAATGGTCTTTGTGTCAACGTTTTCTTACACCATTGATGACTCATCGTTGTCTTGTGACTCATGAAACTGCGTATCCCTATAGATTAAATTTTTCCCCTCTCAACAAGCTATCTTTCCATTTTTATGTCATTGTCAGAACCAAAGTAACAGTATTTATCAGTTACATGGAGATCAAACCGAAAAGAACGATTTTTTTTCAAAATGTCTTTATTTCTCAGGTGGGTGTTCACGGCATTAGGATAGAATTTTTTAATGAAAAAGGATCAAAGCGCACCGCCACCTACCTGCCAGAGGTTGCGAAGGAGCAAGGTGAGAAAAAAAGTACACTTGCCTGAGTTTTATCTGTCTTCAGTTATAATATAACAGCAGAAACAAGATGAAGAATAGGCCACAAGGTAACACTCAATCAGTATGAAAAAACAGGATTGAATTTGTTCTCTCTCCATAGGATGGGACCACATTCAGACCATAGATTCCTTACTTCGAAAGGGAGGTTACAAAGCTCCCATCACAAATGACTTCAGGAAGACTATTAAATTGACCAGGTGAGAGAATTACTTTTTCTAAGCAATTTTTGATCACTATATATGTGAATCTTTTAGTACTTGTGTCCAACGGTACAAGTCTCTCTTAAAGGATTAGTCCACTTTTAAATACACTTTTCCTGATAAATTTACTCATCCAAGATGTTCATGTCTTTCTTTCGTCAGTCGAAAAGAAATTAAGGTTTTTGATGAAAACATTCCAGGATTATTCTCCATAAAGTGGATTTCAATGGCTACCAACAGGTTGAAGGTCTTACGGAAACGAAACTGGCGCCGCGTTCGTTCCGTAAGTAGAATAGGGAAAGGCGTAGGACATTCAGCGTAAGCGTTATGAAGAATGCGGAAGCGGAAAGTACGTTCAAGGCGATATTTTGTTTATAAAGCATAAACGGTTGTATTTTTTTTTTTAAATGAACGATCGTTTCGCTAGATAAGACACTTATTACTCATCTGGTATCGTTTAAAGCCCTTGAGCTGCACTGAAACTGCAGTTTGGACCTTCAATCTGTTTGTAGCCATTGAAATCCACTATATGGAGAAAAATCCTGGAATGTTTTTCTCAAAAACCTTCATTTCTTTTCGACTGACGAAAGAAAGACATGAACATCTTGGATGACATGGGGGTGAGTAAATTTATCTGGAAAAGTGTATTTAAAAGTGGACTAATCCTTTAAGGGCATTTTACACAGGATGTCAGATTTAGAAGGTTTTTATTTTTCAATTGTATTTTCTTGTTTAGTAATTCTGAACGGATCTGTATGGTAGTTATATGCCAACTCTAGCCTTGGAGGTCCATTTTGAGTTTTGCTCCAACATTGATCAAACTCACCTGCCTATAACTTTCCAGTAACCCTGAAGATCTTGATTAGTTGTTCAGGTGTTTTTGATTAGGGTCGGAGCTAAACTCGGCAGAAAAGTGGATCTGGAGTTGAGAACCCCTACTTTTGAACCATCTTTTTGCATCTCCATGTGGTGTGCAATGTTCTGCGATCTTTTCCATGTGCACTTTGGTGTGCACAGGAGTTTTGAATTAAATGGACTATCAGGTGTCCTTTTGGAAAAACGCCTAAATTTACCCTGAAAAAAGCTTTCAGAAAATAGTTTTGTCAGAATCGCCCTCAAACTTGGTCAAACGTTTATTTTTATTTCAAACCTCTCAAATCTTTTTTTCTTTAAAGTATATTATACAAAAAAATGGTAGTCACTTTTCATTCAATTTGAGCTTCTCTTAAACTGTTCCTGTACTACTACGAGTCTGACTCTTTGACAAGAAATTGTCAAGCTTTTAAATGAGACTAAAGGGTTCATGAACTGCAGCCATTTCATTTTGGGTATGTCATTTTCAGCTTGAAAGAAGTGTGTCTCCTTGAAGACTTCAATGTAAATGGCCATTGCTATAATTGGGCTATGATAATAACATCTTTGCTTATAAATATTACACTTTTGAAAGCTTTCATTACGGTTTTACTATTACAGCTGCCAAGATCAACTATTCGTGACAAATGTTGGTTATAGCAGTATATTTAGGTCTATTCCCATTGCATAAAATGCTGAGCGTTTTATCCAACTCGACTTCTGCACTCTCACAAATACTTTCATAATAACTAACACAGTGCAAACACTATTTAAATAAGAGATTCATTGTGCAGTTGGGACAGTGTTGATTATAACAGGAGTTTTGGTGATGGTGCGGAATCATTAAATAATAAACTTGTGCTGAATTGACCGCTCCAGCGAATACAAAGGGAGCTTTCTTTGCTTGCTTTCTGGATAAAATGTAATCACAATTTAAACAACATCTTCGTGCTACTGTGAGGAACAATGTAAAGTTGACAGTTCGACTTGATTTACTGAAGCATTAGAGCAATTCCAGCATTTCCAGTAGATGGTGTTATTACTGTTATGAAGGTGAAAAATGCTATATTTCTATGGTAAATTCCCCGAATTGCCATTATAACCACTAGAAAGTGGAAGAACCACTCATTGTCTCATTCTACTCACTAATAGCTTTTGTTTTTTTGATTTATATTTAGACATTATAAAATCATTATTATATTACAAATCACATTTTGTCCACTACATTTGTACTGTGGGATTTTTGCAATTATGCCACATTATGATTACAATGTGTTACATCCTACGGGAATCTAGGGGTTGTTTTACTAGTGTGTAACAAAATTTAGTGTTTGTAGAGCATTTGTCTGGGCCCTGCCACAGCACCACAACAACAACAAGATTTCTTTTTACAGCTTTGTTAGAGGCTAGCAAAAAATCAACAACAGAATTTACACTTACTCCCTATCTAGCCACAAACCAGGAGAAAACAGGGATTACAAAATAAAAATGGCACCCACCTCCCTACAGTTCCCAACTAATTATTAAACAAAACAGACAATCAGATGAATAACAGCTTAAGAAGGTAAAACAAAGAAATCACAAAACTCTTAGTTTAGGAGATTAGCAGGACTAAAGCGTTCAGTAGAAAGCAAGCAGCGAAAAGCAACAGCATTTTAGACCAAAGGGGAAAATGCAAACAATCATATAGTTCCATAAAGGATGCACCACCACTTCAACAACAGGACTGGGCAGGACACAGATCATGCTCTGGAGTAGGATTCTCATCGGATTAGAGTTGTGCTCAGCTTTTATGCTGCTTCCCTCCTAGTCGGTGAGCAGGTACAGCTAGGGGTGCAATCAGGGTACCTGCCAGTTTGGAGAGTGGGAGGAGCCAGAGGAGAAGAGAGCAGGAGGCACAAACAACAGAAGAAAACGCATCACAGTTGCATGAAGTCATCACAAAAATATACGTCTTTGGACGTAACACAATGTAACATGAAATTGGTGTTAAGTGGAGACCTGGAGTGAGCTTTTTGTTACCTATCATTTATTTCAAATATTTATATTTACAACAAAATTTGTGTGAAACCTGAAAATGGTGTTACAAACAGACTTGGAGTAAGCATTTTGTTACTTTTTTTCATATATCTATTTCTACCACAAAAAAAAAAAAAAATGTGTGCAAAAGCATGCTTAATGGAGTTAACGTGGAAAATGTGCCTTTAGTTGAAATATCTGGTGGAAAACAAACACTATTTGTAAATTGAAAGTGACCATTAAAACCCATAGATGGCAGCAGAGGATCACTCATTGGTTTAAAGGGTTAGTTCACCCACATTTCCTCTCTCAAGATCCATTAATGTACTAAAAACATATTTAAATCAGTTCATGTGAGTACAGTGGTTCATATTTAACATTATAAAGCGACGAGAATATTTTTGGTAAAAAACTAAATATCGACTTGTATAGTGATGGGCGATTTCAAAACACTGCTTCAGGAAGCTTCGGAGCGTTATGAATCAGCATGTCGAATCAGCGGTTCGGAGCGCCAAAGTCACGTGATTTCAGCAGTTTGACAGTTTGACACGCGATCCAAATCATGATTCGATACGCTTATTCATAACGCTCCGAAGCTTCCTGAAGCTGTGTTTTGAAATCGTCCATCACTACATAAGTCGTTATTTTGTTTTTTTGGCGCACCAAAAATATTCTTGTTGCTTTATAATATTCATATTGAACCACTGTACTCACATGAACTGATTTAAATATGTTTTTAGTACATTAATGGATCTTGAGAGAGGAAATGTCATTGCTGGCTATGCAGGCCTCACGGAGCCATCGGATTTCAACAAAAATATTTAATTTGCGTTCCGAAGATTAACGAAGGACTTACGGGTGTGGAACGGCAGGAGTGTGAGAAATAAATGACACAATTTAAATTTTTGGGTGAACTAACCCTATAATCCACTCACTCGTTTACTTATTTTCACAGGTTTTGCTTTTAGAATTATATTTAGACATCTTAAAATCACTATCAACTTTTTTTAATCACATTTAGTCAGTTTACCACTTCATTTATACTGATTTTTGCTGAAACCTGAAAATGGTGTTATAAAGACGAGATGTTACCTATTATTTATTTCAATTATCTAAATCTACAAAAAGTGTGTAAGCATGCTTAGTGTGCATTAAGTTATTCTAGTTTAACCCTTTAATTTCTGTTACAATTCAAATTCTTAATTTAATCATATTCAACTTTTGTACATCATGATTATAACAAATGCAAGAGGGCGTCAACAGCCTGATTGTTGTTACACTTTACAGCATGATCAAATCCTTGTTTAATATTGGCCAAACAACATTTAATTCAAATATCCACTTATATTTCTTTATGATCGAGATGCTACACCCACTGTAATTTCTTGAACAAGAACATGTGGACAAAAAAACAGACAAACTTAGATTTAAAAATGTATTTTGAAATTGCGATGAACAGTTCACATATTTAGAAACATATTGATGTATTCTCCTGTGTTGGCGTAGGTTTATTGACAAAAGCTGAGACTTTGTTTCATATCACAAAGTAACCTGCTCCTGTCTGTTGCTTATTTTCTGATTTGGACTTCGCCATTCTTAGCACTAAAGCTAAACATTTTTGGACAAAGAAATTACACTGGAGGAAATAAATGAAGTAATATCAAAGTTATCTAATAACAAATCTGTGAGTCCTGATGACTTTAGTGCCAAATTCTCTAAAATAAAAAATAAAAAATCAGGAATAATCTTGGACTAATTATTCTGTGTTTGATTTTAAAAGTGCAACAGCACATAGTAAATTTCCACCAACAATGTACCGAGCGAGTAGTATTAATTCCAAAACCTGGACGGGATAAGCTGCAAATGTCTTCCTATGGTCTGATTTCTCTCTTATTCCAATTGAATCTAAGATAAGTAAAATTCTCGCAAAAAGACTGAAAAAATACTTTTGTTCAATTATACATCAGGACTAGACTGGTTTAATGCTCAATAGGCATATATATTTTAACAAGAAAAACTTAAAGGCATGTGTAATTTTACTAGATGCTCAACGAGCCTTTGACCAATTAGAATGGAAATATATTATTAATGTTCCTATGTAATTTGAATTCGGTTGAGAATTGATCAAATGGATTGAAATAATTTCTGCACATCCAGTATCCTCTGTTAGTGGCATGCGACAGGGATGCCCACTATCTCCTTTCTTGTTAGCATTATCGATGGAACCACTGGCAGTCAGTATAGATGGCAGATCCCAACATGTTCTGCTGTATGCAGATGATATTCTTTTATAGATTTCTAACCCTGAAATGTCTATTCTACCATTACTTGATCTTCTTGAAAAAATTGGTAGTTTTTCTGGATTGACGATAATTTGGAGGATTTGGAGGTTTAACGGGTCTCTGATGATATAGATCAAGAATTTGTAGACAGCAGCAAGTTAAAAATTGCAAAATATTCCTTTAAATATTTAGGTATAGTTACCTGAAACTTGATATACATATTGTCAACAGGGCATTCTGAGTAGAGTTTTATGAATTTATGATGCTTGGGGAAAGAAACTTTTCTTGTGCCTGGCTGTTCAGGTGCTGAGTACAGTTCTTGGAGAGTGGGAAGGGGAGTACCGATAGTTCTCTTAGCAGTCTGAACTGTTCATTGTAGTCTTCTGAGGTCTGATTTGGTAGCTGAACCAAACTAGACATTTATTGAAGTGCATGACTGCCGAGTAGAACTGGATCAGCAGCTCTTGTGGCAGGTTGAACTTCCTCAGTTTGTGAACCTCTGCTTGGCCTTTTTCACAATTAAGTCTATGTGAGTGTCCCACTTAAAGTCCTGGAACTTGAATGACTCCCCGGCAGCCATAGTGCTGTTCAGAATGGTAAGGGCAATTTCCAGGAGTGCTGGGGTGTTCCTCCTGAAGTCCAACACCAGTCTCTCAAATGACTTCATGACCACAGATGTTAAAGCAACAGGTCTGTAGTCATTCAGTCAACCTTGGGTTTCTTTGGGAAAAAGAGACATGTCCATTGTATAACTGCATCATCGACACAAGCTGTTTGTGCTTGGATCATGACAATCGCCACTTGTGGCTATATTTAATATGGGTTTGTAAATACATTAACTTAAAGGGTTTGTTCACTTCAGAATTAAAATTTCCTGATAATTTACTCACCCCCATGTCATCCAAGATGTTTATGTCTTTCTTTCTTCAATCAAAAAGAAATTAAGGTTTTTGAGGATAACATTCCAGGATTTTTCTCCATATAGTGGACTTCACTGGGGTTCAACGGGTTGAAGGTCCAAATGTCAGTTTCAGTGCAGCTTCAAAGAGCTCTACATGATCCCAGACGAGGAATAAGAGTCTTATCTAGAGAAACCATCGGTCATTTTCCAAAAAAAAAATACAAATGTATATACTTTTTAACCACAAATGCTCATCTTGCACTAGCTCTATGTTGCGCCACGCATTACATAATCACATTGGGAAGGTCACGTGTGACGTAGGCGGAAGTACCGATCCAGTGTCTACAAAGCAAAAGTGCAAAGACTCACAGGACGCGACAACGGCACCACTGCGCTATGAAACCCATTGATTTCAATAACGTGCTCTGCGCGAGGGCGGTTTGTTGGTGCGTCGACAAAAGCGCACGTGCAGAAGAGCGCACCATTGGCGAGTTCGCGTGCACGCACGCCATGGTTAAAGTTAAAAATAGTTCAACTTTCGCCACTGCGTTCTGTGACGATTACCTGCGCGGCCAATAGAAACGGGGCAACAAATGACTACACTTATAGAACTCCCGCTAAAAGTTTTGAAAACTCCGCCTACTTTGCTCTGGCCAGTGTAGCGCAAATCACTTCGTATCTGAAGGATTATGCTAAACCCAGCAGCCAGCGCAGCGCATTCTGTGTCCGGTCTGAAAAGGCCAAAAATCAAACGGCCTTTACAAAAAAAGTTAAACAAAGATGTCGGATGATTTTAAAGTTGAGTTTTTCACCCTAATGCGGTACTTCTGCCTACGTCACACGTGGCCTTTCCAACATGATTACGTAATGCGTGGCGGATCACAGAGCAGTGCAAGACGAGCATTTGTGGTTAAAAACATAATAAAATTTAAAAAAATAAAAAAAGATACTTATTCCTCGTCTGGGATCATGTAGAGCTCTTTGAAGCTGCACTGAAACTGACATTTGGACCTTCAACCCGCTGAACCCCAGTGAAGTCCACTATATGGAGAAAAATCCTGGAAAGTTTTCCTCAAAAACCTTCATTTCTTTTCGACTGAAGAAAAAAGGGCATAAACATCTTGGATGACATAGATCACATGAATTATCATGAAATTTAAATTCTGAAGTGAACTAATCCTTTGTTAAAAGTCCATTTTAATCTTCTGTAATTGTTAATGATCAATTAAAAATAAATATATTCTTTTTAAGAAATATTCTCATATTTGGCTTTCAATTATACTGTAACTTTACTTTTTTTATCATGTAAATTTCCCCTAGGGGATTAATAAAGTTAATAAAAGTAATAAAGGACTGGCTTTCAATTATACTGTAATGTTGAATGGCTATAATTACACCCACAAATATGAAAAATCCATTTAATAGATGCATGAGTGATTGGCATTCATAGTACGTAGTAAAAAGATGCCTAAACAAAACTTTTAAAATATCAAAAATTCTGTTTCCACTTTAATTTGGCAATTTTTAGTATGTGATTACATACTGTAATGTTTGGTGTGATTAATCATGATTAATTGCTGAAATCTCTGAGATTAATTGTTTTTAAAAGTTCAAATTAAAAGTCTTTTTTGGTACCTTCATGTTGTTTTGGTGCTTGACAGACTGTTCTCATTCAGTTTTATTGCATGGAAAAGAGCAGCACCTTAGAGAAAAATGTTAAATTTCTCCTTTTGTGTTCCACAGAGGAAAGTTAATGTTTGAAACATGAAGGTGATTTGATTATGTCATTTCCAAGACTTTGATTTTTACAGTCATCACAGGCCTGTGTTGTGAACAGTATTGTGACACTGTTCTGACGCTTACCCCCTTTTTTCACCATCGTTTTAGGTACCGTAGTGAAAAGATGACAATGAGCTACGCAGAATACATCGCCCACCGCCAGCATCATCACTACCAGAATGGCATCGGGCACCCTCTCCCTCCATACAACCATTATTCCTGACAGCGAGCCGCATGACCAGTCACTGGACCTCTCTGCGGACATCTTCCCAGGAGAGCCCGCCTCCTCGTGGTCTAGCTATCTGTACTACTGTACCATTTTATGATGATAGTTTCCGTTGCCATGTCGACAGTCAGATGGCGGCATGGCAGCGGGTGCAAATAAGCATTAGGTGATTATAAAGCGAAAAAATTCATTTTGTCATTTTTATTATTTGTATTAATTTTGTTTTTGCAGCATATATATATATATATATCGACCCCTTCCTTTTTTTTTTTTTAAGCAAATAAACAAGTACTATGTTTTTTTTGTTGTTTCAACAAATTTCCTAATCAGGTTTCTAAGTCTGTGGATGGAAATAAGTCATATTAAATGATGGGCTAGTTTTGAAGATAGTAAACTTTTATCTATGCTTTTGTGACTTGCTTTATTCGGCGCAATTTTTTTCCCCCTTTTATTGTTTCTTATTAGTTCGACTTTTTATCATGTAGGCAACCACAGGGTTTAAGGGATGTTCTTTCCTCTCTGTGTAATCCTCTGATTATTTTCCTTTTATGAGGGGTGATTTTTCTGTTTTCCTTTCTTTTTTTTTTGTAGATGTTGTGGGTTGTAGGGTTACGCAGTGTAAGCTAGGCAACGAAGAACTAGTTAAGTCTTGTTTGTTTTTTCCTGTTGACTCAAACTCGTCAGATAATTGAAACCACTATAATAAATTTGCTGTTGGGGATACCAGAATATTTGCCATAATGCAAAGGCCTGTTGCTCTTAGCGTTATTGGTGTTGATTTGAATTGAATTTACTTAAACAGTCAGTTAACCCTTTTTTGTGTAGATTTGCTACACTTTGTGTTTAAAGAAAAAGAAAAAAAAGAAGCATATTAATCTGCTAGTAATTAATCTCTTATTTGATTTCATATGTTGACGTGTTGTATTAGTGTGTGTTAGTGTTGTTCGTGAGATCGCAAGTATAAGTCTGTATTCAGAATAAGGGAGTAAATGAATAAAGAGTTTTATAGTCGGAGATTAAAGTTAGTTAAAGCGACAGTTCACCCCAAAATGTTATCATTTATTCACCCTCAAGTTGTTCTAAACCTGTATGAATTTCTTTAAGAAGATATTTTTTGGAATATGGGTAACCAAACAGGCTTAGAGCCCCATTGACTTCCATAGTATGGAAAAAAAAAAAAATACTATGGAAGTAAATGGAGCCCATCAACTGTTTGGTGTCCGACATCATCTTTTGTGTTCAGCAGAAGTTCGGAACAACTTGAGGGTGAATAAATGATGACGGAATGTTCATTTTGGGGTGAACTGTCCCTTTAAGGTCATTTAGGTTCATAACTGAGCTTATGGCCAGAAAGCTGTCTGTTTTGTTTTGCTCCTATTTTGTCACACAGAGAGGAAAACCTTTTGAGAGACCAAGGTCAAATGACAGGGACAAGCTAAAAAAAAAAAGCCATACTTTTTTTTTTTTTTTTTAATGCAGGCTGTGGCAGGGTGGTTGCTCTAAATGGCTATTTTTTTAATTCATTTTTCTCCTGGCACGGGAATCTTCACTCTTTTTGTTTTGTTTTTAATGATCTGGTCTTACGTATGAATGTTAATTTCTGTCTCGCGTGGCAGCAATGTTTACATCTCCGCACAAACGCCACTATATTTACAGTTGCTGTAATTGAGAAGATCATTGACAGATGCTAGTGTGGCTTTTTAACCCCCTCGACATCATGCGGTGAAGTTTGTTTGAATAGTGTTGTCTGGAAGGGAATTTAAAAACGATGGTTATATCCGTCTCCGTTTTCTCTGACAATCTGTACTGTGTCAGGTCCATTCTGAAAAGGCCGCGTCTCCATATTTTACAATTTTTTTTTTTAACCGCGTGTCGTCTTATCTGTAGATGCAGTGAATTGGCTTTCGAGTTTCAGTTTTTTGACTGACTCTGAAAGGAAAAATGGGAGAGGTTCTTTTTGAAAACCAGAAAACTATTTCCTGTCATTTGTTTTCATATGCAAAATGTTAAGGGCTTTTGGGGTTCCATCCACAGTCATTATCAAGTTCACTATAACCTAAAAAAAAACGAACAAAAAAACAACCTGATTTCAGTTGTGTTGCCTTAAAAATGGTTATAACATGGACCAGCAAATGTTGCCCAGAATGCTCAACTAACAGATTATTTTGGCCAGCATCACAACGTGACGGTTTTGACCAGCAACTTCAGCCATTGTGCGTGAAGTTTTTGAGCAAAGATGTCCGTTTGCCAAACGTCAAGTGTTTATCATGTTTTTTTTTTAATATTGAGGCCCTCCACTGCCCTTTTTTGACCCTTTTTGTTTTTTAAATAATAATTTGCTTCTCTAAATCCAACCAATAGTGACACATTTGTGGTGTCGCAGTCTTTTAATAACCCTTTAAATATCTCCACTTTACTGCCTCAGTTTTGAACCCAGTTATGGTTGGACAATCAGGGCCTCATTTTTGGTCCATTAAAACAGCACAAACTGATTTTTTTTTTATTTTATTTATTTTTTGCTGCAAAACCAAGTCTTTGCATTTTAAGAAAATTTGATGTATACAAATTTGCAATACATTCGTTGCATGAATAGGAGGCCTCCTGTTAACATGGCATGCTTGTTTCACTGCTATATAGATATGAGAAAACAGACTATATAAAATGGTGCTATTGGACCTCATGTTGGGGGTGGTCGCAGTAAATGTGACTGGTCATGCGGACTCATTGATCATATCAGACTTTTTATTATCCTCAATATATGCAGATCTGTTTTACAGGTGTTTTTTTTCCTACCAGTGTAACAAAATCTCCTGCAGGTTTGAAAGGACAAGTAGTGACGAGTCTAACCCCATCTTTCCCTCATGGCCTGGGGGACACGGGCATATGCTTATATCATCTGTTATAGATGTGCACATTTACGCAATACACAATTACCCTGGAGTTTCACTCTTTGTATCCGTTGTTGAATGCTGTCGATGTCCGCATTCATTTACATTGCCATTTTGAACTACGGCTGGCTTAACCAGCCGAACGCTGTTGCCGAAATATGGCCAAAGCGATAATGATGTTCAATGTGCTGAGTTTACTTTGCTAACAATGTTTGTTCAAATATCCTTGGTTCATTTTTTTTTTTTTTTTTTTTTTTTTTNTTGATGCTGTGATGAAAGACATTTGTCGGTTTCTTTCATAGTGCTGTATGTATGTGTCTATACATTAAGTTGCAAGGTTTTGAAAAATTAGCTTTTGTGATTCCTAGTGTAGTTTGAACATGCACTTTGGGGACATTAACTTTAGCAATCCCTGGCACATTTGAACACTGTAGAATCTCTCAGCACCTGTCCTACAGTTACATTGCTCAAAGATGAGTCGAAAGTTGTGGCCCTTTTTTTTTATTTTTCATTTTTTCATTACACTGTCCTTCATTTTCTGTAACTTTTAACACAACTGGGACTAGTGCTCGGTAAGTATAGCTAATGCTCATTTTAGGCATAAATGTTGGGTTGTCACACCTACATACGAGCTTCACATTTTACTGTTAAAACCATAGTCATTTGGAAGTTAGGCTCATGTTACCTTTGTGTGTTCAACCGAACCAAAGATGCCTCCAGCCATGTCCAAATGCTGCTCTACAGACCTGCCTTCCTGTCCTTCCAAAAACCTTCCCTGCAAGAGAAATGTCTTTTTGTTTTTTGTGTATTTACTTTTTTTTTTTTTTTTTTTCTTTTGTACAATTTCTAATATTGTTTTAGGTTTTTAGCTACCTAAGTTCAATGAATTTTCATTGTAGCTGTTTCTGAAACCTTGCACGGTGTCTATGACCGTAATACTAGGTTGCACTTTTTTTTTTATTTTGTTTTCATCATTGTTATTATTATCTATTTTTGTAAAGAAAGAAAACCCCATAGCGTGCCTCTTAGATTTATGGGTTTCTTAATGTTTTTTTTTTTTTTTTTTTTTTAAAACNCAGCAGTTATACTTTATACAAAAGATGAGCTAATCCTTATTTTTAAATGCCATTTAAGGAGAAAAAAAAAAAGCCTTTTTTCTTTACTCTGGACCCAGTAGCTGCACTGGCATACAATCGCACTGATAGATATAGGGGGGAAAAAAACTATAAATAATAATAATAATAATGATGATGATAAAAATAAATGTAAGAACTATAATAAACTTGTTTAAAAACTTTTTTGTAAAAAAAAAAAGTTAAAAAAAGTAAACATAATGACTGTTTTTGTACATCAAGTTAATTCTTTTCAAAAAAAAAATATTTTGGACCTAGTTTCTAATTATTATTTTAGTGGTTTTCTATGTTCTGGAACTTTGAGAAGATGAGTTTTGAACGTGCCCTTCGATGATTGACATCTTGCAGTGTTGTCATTGCGGGCACTGGGGTTGCCTGGTGTAGCCCCCTATGCCCACCACTTTGTTTTATTTCTGTTTTGAGTTTGGATTCTCTCTTGCTTTAGGAACTTAAAATTGCTACTTGGTGAAAAAAAAGAAAAAAAAAAAGAAACAAAGAAAAACAACTCCCTTGTAGAACTAGATCCTTTACCCCATTGAATTGCTGTTAGAGTGATGAGACTTGAAATGGGCATTTATTATGAATATGATAGTATGGCTCCAAAAAAAGACAAAAATTACAAAATCTACAAAAAAACAAACAAAAACAAAACGTGTTGGGTTGGGGGGTTGGGGAGGGGTGGCAAATAGATGGGTTAGATGTGGGTATGTGAGCTATGGCTGTGGCAATGATAATGTAGTTTTAAAACATTATTGTTATTACCTTTTAAATCATTTATCCAATAAAAAATCTGAAAGAACAAGCATTACGTGTCTTTATTCCATTTTTTGCTAAAGTTCTGGAGTGTGTTGTGGCTACTTTTTGAACCTTTTCAATCTGGTTTCAGAATAGGGCATAGTACTGAGACGGCTTTAGTAAGGGTTGTAAACGATCTTATTGTGGCAGATTCTGGTGCATGCAGTATCTAAAGCCGGGTGCACACTGTGCGATTTATAATAGTCCTTTACGATTGTTGCTTGTCATACTGTACGAACGTGATCCTCGTGTCACACTGTGGGATCTCAGCTGTCATTTATGTCAGACTGTACGACAGTCGAGACGCGTTAAAAACGGACGCGCGCATGAAAACTTGTCCGGAGTTTTACATCATAAACCCACACACGTTCGATCACAGTGAGCTGCATTACACGAGGGACTGAAATGGTGGCTAACAAAAACATCTCCATCGTTAATTTTGATCACGGCTTGTCTTGAAAAATGAAGACGTTCGTCGTAGGAGAAGTCACACTGGAGGACTGTGCGCCAAATCTTCTGACACGGCCAGAATTTCGTCGAAGGGAAAATTTGATCGCAACGGTCATTAATCGGCTGTCGGTCAAAATAGCGATCAAAGACTACAGATTTTAGGCTGGGATTATAGGAATCTTTTAGGATTCTCAAAATTTGTCTCAGACGCCAAAATCGCAGTGTGAACCAGCATTTAGTCTTGTTAGACCTCAGTGCTGCTTTTGACACCATTTTCCATTCTGTTCTACTGAACAGGCTGCATAGTCTTTCTGAAGCAGTAGTTAGTTAGTTTCAGTCTTATTTAACCAATCATGCCCAGTTTGTTATCTTGGGCAATCCCAAATCTGATACTGTGCCTGTTCAACGGAGTTCCTCAGGGTTCAGTGTTGGGCCCAATTTTATTTAACATATACACCGATCAGGCATAACATCATGAGCACTGACAGGTGAAGTGAATAACACTGATTATCTCTTCATCACATCACCTGTTAGTGGGTGGGATATATTAGGCAGCAAGTGAACATTTTGTCCTCAAAGTTGATGTGTTAGAAGCAGGAAAAATTAGCAAGCGCAAGGATTTGTGATGTATTGGCTAGACGACTGGATCAGAGCATCTCCAAAACTGCAGCTCTTGTGGGGTGTTCCCGGTCTGCAGTGGTCAGTATCTATCAAAAGTGGTCCAAGGAAGGAACAGTGGTGAACCGGCGACAGGGTCATGGGCGGCCGAGGCTCATTGATGCACGTGGGGGGTGAAGGCTGACCAGTGTGGTCCGATCCAACAGACGAGCTCCTGTAGCTCATATTGCTCAAGAAGTTCATGCTGGTTCTGATAGAAAGGTGTCAGAATACACAGTGCATCATTTTCTTGCGTATGGAGCTGCATAGCTGCTGACCAGTCAGGGTGCCCATGCTGACCCCTGTCCACCGCCGAAAGAGCCAAAAGTGGACACGTGAGCATCAGAACTGGACCACGGAGCAATGGAAGAAGGTGGCCTGGTCTGATGAATCGGGCTTTCTTTTACATCACGTGGATGGCCGGGTGTGTGTGTGTCGCTTACGTGGGGAACACATGGCACCAGGATGCATTATGGGAAGGCAAGCCGGCGGAGGCAGTGTGATGCTTTGGGCAACGTTCTGTTTGCAAACTTTTGACACGTACCATCTACCTAAGCATTGTTGCTGACCATGTACACCCTTTCATGGAAATGGTATTCCCTGGTGGCTGTGGTCTCTTTCAGCAGGATAATGCTCCCGCCACAAAGCAAAACTGGTTCAGGAATGGTTTGAGGAGCACAACAGTGAGTTTGAGGTGTTGACTTGGCCTCCAAATTCCCCACAATCCAATCGAGCATCTGTGGGATGTGCTGAACAAACAAGTCCGATCCATGGAGCCCCCACCACGCAACTTACAGGACTTAAAGGATCTGCTGCTAATATCTTGGTGCAGATACCACAGCACACCTTCAGGAGTCTAGTGGAGTCCATGCATTGACGGATCAGGGCTGTTTTGGCAGCAAAAGGGGGACCAACACAATATTAGGAAGGTGGTCATAATGTTATGCCAGCCTGATCGGTGTACATTTTTCCACTTGGTTAGTGTTTCAGGAAATACGGTCTTGGGTATCACTGTTACGCAGATGATACTCAGATTTACATCACCACTAGCCCTGATGTACATTGCTCATTAATAACTTTGTGTAGTCGTCTAGAAGAGATAACTTCCTGAAGCTGAACGGCTCTAAAACTGAACTGATGCATATTGGTACAGTTGCAGCTACTCGTAAGGCCTATCAGATCAGTTTGGTAATTGATTCCAGCATGTTCATTCCCACGTCACAGGTGAAGAATCTTTTTTCTGAATTATTTTTGATCCACAGTTAACATTTGAGGCACACATAAAACATCTCTAAAACTGCTTTTCATTGCTCGACTCTAGACTTTCTCACTTTTGCTGACACAGAAAGGATTACACAGGGAACACATTACATGGTGCTTTCACATTTGCACTGGCTTCCCATTAATGCTAGAATTGGTTTTAAAATTCTAATTTTAAACATACAAGGCGCTACATGGGACTGCACCAGCATATCTTTGTGATCTTGTTACTAACTCTTACTTCAGGTAAACTCAAGACCATGTGGGAAAGAAACTATGGAATGTGCTTCCTCTTACTATCAGAAACACACCAACGTTGGGGCACTTTAAAAAGTTAATAAAGATGCATTTATTTAAGGTTGTTTTAATTAGTTGTTGTATTGTCTTTGTTTTATTTTACTGTAGCGCTTTGGGTTTCAGAAAAGCACATTATAAATAAAATGCTTCACAGAAGAACTTTCGATGTACAGATGAGAAACCAAGACAATCCTCATGGATGCTACACATTGAAGACCTTTAATATAGACCATATTTCATAAAAACATATGTACAAAATTGAGATCAGAACTAAGGTTTCCCTTTCAGTCAAATTACATACATTGAAATGAGAGTGATCCCATAAATCATTAGACTGCAACCAGTATTTCTTACATTACCTCAACCACAAACTGCTTCCCAAACGTAGATTTTATGCTTGGATCTTTGATGTGGAAATGATGGAATATACTTCAAGTGCTGAGCAGTTTTTTTGGGACCAACAGAACCTCCTAATGCTCATCTTCAATTTCATTTGGCTACATATTGGGCTTGTTTCAAAACTGTTTTTTTGTACATTGTTTTCATGGATAAGGTAAACATAGTCATTCATGTACAGAATAAGGTAAACACTTTAATGCAAATCTGAAACAGCCATGCCCAAGTTTAATCGATTTAGTTGTTTGTAAAATTTCCACAACTGAACTGAATTGTTTTTTATAGATAACCGTTTAGCTAAATGTTGAGACCGTAAAAACAAGTTTAATCTTTTTAACTGGCCCAGTGAGAAACATCTAAAGAACTATCAGTTCAAATAAAAACTACCCTTAAAATGGTCATTCTGTCTATCTACAAACAACAGTCAATTCGCTATGATACAATGCTGTCATTTCCCTTACACATCACCAGTGGAGTGTGGCTAATGGAATCAAATGGACACCTTCAGCTTAGAATGAAGAGTTCTCACTATTTACATAATGGTATCACAGAAAGAATGCATGGGGATTGGAAATGCCCTGGAAAATCTCCTTGACATACAGTACCACCACATTTATGCTTTCTGTAACAGGTCAACAATAACAGTGTAATTTTGAGACAATCTTTTAAAACTGCATTGCCAGGACACAAGGCGCGAGGAACTGCAGTGTTTATAACCGCACAATAGCTATTCAGCAGAGTAAAAGGAACTGGGTTGGCCCCATTTCACTGTTCGATGAGCGTAACTAAAGAAGGCAACATGAGAAGAAAGGTTACGTCTGTTGCGAGTTCACTGAATCTTCATTTTGCTAAACATTCGAACTAAAAAGAAAAAAGGCAAGGTTAATGTTGCTTGAGTCCTGCAAAAACAGGACCGGTGTAAAAACAATCTTTCAATCCAGCTTTGAGAAACAACCAATAGGAAAATAAAGGTATGTACTAAAAGTTAGGCTTTTATCTAGGATGCTGGACAAGTTTCAGTTCAAGGAGCATGAGGTTTTGTCCATGTACGACTGCTGATAAAAACACTAGTCCACCTTCTTGTTGCGTAGACGTGCTATATCCAGTAAATACCGGCATGTGGGAGCAGTGTGCTGCGAGAGG
This sequence comes from Anabarilius grahami, assembly GCA_003731715.1. NCBI lineage: Eukaryota > Metazoa > Chordata > Actinopteri > Cypriniformes > Xenocyprididae > Anabarilius > Anabarilius grahami. Next base: position 3,149,278 of record RJVU01059915.1, read on the forward strand.
ATGGTCAGAGCCTTGCCGTGGAGTAAAGTCAAGGCAGTCTGGTGGCCCGTTGCCCATACTCGGTACCATGGTCCATAAAATGGGTCAGAGACAGCAGGACACAGCATGTTGTTCAAATTCACCTCTGTCAACTGGTGGGAAGCAAAAATGCAAGATTGAGTTAGTATAGGGCCACGATAACTAAAGCCACGCTTCCACCGCAGGAACTTTCCCCAAGATCTAGGGACTTTGGGGTGTGTTTCGACCACAGGAACCAGGGTCTAAATGAAGTTCCGGGTAAAAATTTCCCCCTCAGAAAGTACCTACTCGCGGGGGTAGTACTTTTTCAAAGTTCGGGAACTTTCGGGGGTGGGACTTGTGCGCTAAACATGCTGATTGGTTGAGTTCACGCAGCATTTTTTAAAGTTTTGCGGTGTGTGCTGCAAGAGTTGTTTAATATTCGAATCAACAATGGAGATGGATCAACGATGAGGTTCAGGCTTTATTAAGTGTATATTCGGAGGACGAAATCCAGCTGGAACTGGAAAGTCTTAATCTTCACGGTACTTTAGACCATGATGGAAATGCAGACAGCAACAGGTCTGGGGGAAAATTTCATTGGAAAAAAAAGTTCCTGGGACAAATTGTTCCGGGTAATTTCGGTGGAAAAGCGGCTTAAGGCACAAAACATACATATACAAAACATATGGAAGTACATGAACGCAGATTATTCTAGCAGAATTTGCTCAATTTCATGCTTTATTTTAAGAAATGTACCAGGATGCAATTCATAATGCAGTGCAAACATGAACTGTATTTTCAACACTGCCTCAATGGGTGCTATAGGCCTTTAATCACACTCCCATGTTTGAAAAAAAGAAGCTTGGGTAACTTTTCATTTTAAGGTCTTTTAACTAGTTGCTTATAAGTATGCATATTACTAGAATATTGGCCGTTTATTAGTACTTTTAATGCCTTATTCTGCATTCTTAATCCTACCCAATACCTAAACTGAACTACCTTACTAACTATTAATAAGCAGTAAATTAGGAGTTTATTGAGGGAAAAGTCATAGTTAATAGTTTGTGTTCCCTATACTAAAGTGTTACCGAAGCTTCAAATAGAAGCGTAAAATAACTTCCGATCTAGCCTCTATCAGAGTATCAAGGAACGCTAAATATTGTGAAATATTGACATACAGAAAAACAAGTTTTGCCACAAAGGAAGGACGTATCTTTACAGAAGATGGAACAAAATGGAGATCCTCTCCATTTCCACTAACTGAACCAATGAGTGCTGTTTGTGACACAACAAGGTATGCAAACGTACCTATTAAAGGTGGTACAGAGGATCTTTTCGTCGACTGATTTTTTTAAATGAGCGCATGCGTAAGAACAACCCCCCTCCATTTCGAGGGCACGCCTCCCAAAACTCGTGCAAGAGTATAGGAACACGAGTGTTTACCACCGGCATTCGCTGTGTTATTAAGCCGGGCACACATTTAACGACTAGCTAAAACATTCTGACTGTGCTCAACATACAGCGATTGTTTCCTGCTCCTGAAGCAGATTTATATACTTTCACATGGAATTTGAACACCGACTGTAATCGCAGACTGAACGCAACTGGCTCTGACTGGACGCGTTTGAGTGCGATCAGTCATAAGTATCAATTTACATTCATAATCGGCCTTACAATCGTTAAGTGATTCATTATGTCGGACTCACCGCAGGTAACTCATAATCTGCAGTTGTTACTCCTGTCTCCTGACAAAAACATTGCATGCGGCGCCTGTGGAGTGTGGAAAGTTACTGGAGCGCGCAGCCGCACTTCTCTCACAAGGAACTTCATGGCAGTGATTGACAAGCCAGAGGGCCAATCGTTTACGCGATGATCGCATAAACGATTGGCTGATGTTTTTAAGGCCCTACCTCGTGATGTTACAGATGATGTATATTAATAATATTCCTTTCAGTGCACCTAATAAATAGTCTTTTATCAGTTAGTAAAGACAGTTTCAAGTAATATTGCAAAAATGTATAAAACAAAACATCCTCTGTACCACCTTTAAGGTATACATGAATGCACAGGTGAAAGTTCAACATTACACAATCCTGTGGTGTTCAGTACAATGCCTAGGTTGATCTGGAATTGGTTTGTAATGTGAATTATGCATAAATTTCTCTGTTGAACTCTAAACTATTAAACTTTAAACTACAGTGGTTCAACCTTAATGTTAAGAAGCGACAAGAATACTTTTTGTGTGCAAAAACAAAAAAAGAATGACTTTATTCAACAATTTCTTCTCTTCCCTGTCAGTCTCCTACACTTGTTTACCTTCTCGTTGCTTCATAACATTAAGGTTGAACTACTAGTCACGTGTTGTGGACTATTTTAACGATGTCTTTACTACCTTTCTGGGCCTTGAAATTTGTTATGACATCGCTGTTATATTTGAGGACATTTTCAGCTACTGGAAGTCATTTCTTGATAAGAGCTTCCTTGCTGTGCTGTGCATGATACTTCAGTAGTGAAGGCTATATTCAGACCTATCCTATAATAACATACTGTACTAGTTACTATTGTTGTCACATATACAGTATGTATATTATGCGCAGTATGCAAACTGTCATACATAAAATACCAAGATGATCTACTACATTTATTAAAACGAACAGTATACAACAGAGCATACTGCACTGAATATTGTATCCCCTAATGCAATGCATCTGACTTGATATTGCACTTGAAGTGTGATGAATTGATATGTATTTCTTGACTCGTTATTTGATTAGACTGCCAGAAGTTGACACAATATTGGATTAAAAATGCAAAATAACCACTTACTGAATTAAACACTTAATGTGATGAGGTCAATGTTGTGGAATAATGTCAGCTGTTTCACTTAAGAACAGTGGGAAGCATGCAGTGTATCTATGGTGTATTCAGTAAGTAGTTAAGCTAGTATTCCATATTTAACAGTCATAAGCTACTATACAACGTTTATAGCATTTGATTGTCGTACCATGCCGAGGCCCTGGAGGAATAAAAAGTGGTAGAGGAAGAGGATTCCCGTGGACAGCAGCGCCCACCACATGTCACCAAGCGGCTCTGGCTTATACACACCTGGCAAACAAGATACATGACACAGTGGTTAAAGATGCATGTAAAGTCCAGATCTCTCCAAGTCAGAGTAGTATGTTTATTTGGATGCTGGATCATTTATTTTCATGACCTGAAGGAATATTCTGGGTTCAGTACAAGTTAAGCTGTGCGGACAACATCTGTTACCACACAGAATTTCAACTTGTCCTTCAAAAAAAAAAAAAAAAAGGATTACAGGGTAAGATGAAATAAATACGGTTTTATTTTGAAGTGAAAAATTAGAGAGGTTCAAGGGATAGTCCACCCAAAAATCTAAATTATCCCTTGATTTACTGACCCTCAAGATATCCTAGGTGTATATGACTATCTTCTTTCAGACAAACACAATTGGAGATATATTTAAAAAAATATCCTGGCTCTTCCAAGCTTTATAATGGGAGTGAATGGGGCGCATACAGACGTCGTCTGCCGAAAGCTAGTTATTTTACTTCATAAAGTTTTAAATATGGATATTTTCTTACAAAATCTGATCGCTTCACTTCAGAAGGCCTTTATTAACCACCTGGAGCCGTGTGGATTACTGTGGATTGCACTTTTTTGGGCTTCAAAATCTTTCCCCCTATTCACTCCCATTATCAAGCTTGGAAGAGCCAGAATATTTTTTAATATAACTCTGATTGTATTCGTCTGAAAGAAGATAGTCATATACACATAGGATGGCTTGAGGGTGAGTAAATCATGGGATCATTTTCATTTCTGGGTGAACTATCCCTTTAATTCCCCAACAGAATTGAGCCAGTGCAAGTTATCATTTAATTTAATATTTATAAAAATTCAGAGAATTATTATATATTATTTCCATAAATTACAAGTGCATCTCAAGCATATATATTATACATCATAACCTACAGGCCAATATAGGAGAATCATTGAATCAGAATAGTCTACTACTACTACTATTATGATATCCTATCAACTAATACAGGCCTGTATATAATTATATATTATAAATCAATCAGATTTATTATTCAACTAAACATTTAGGCCCAGTTTCACAGACAGGGCTAAGCCAGGATAAGGCATTAGTTCAATGAAGGTATTTTTATATTCAATTAAGGCTTTTATAAACGTACCCTAGATAAAAACATTACTGGTGTGCATCTGGACACAAAACAATGACATTAACATGTTTTAAGATATGTCAGTACAAGTTGTTTTCAGTTAAAGCAGCTCAAACGTGCATTTTAGTCTGGGACTAGCTTAAGCCTTGTCTGTGAAACCGGGGGATAATGTAATACTTTAATCAATGACACCTTTTTCAAAAAAAAAAAAAAAAAAAATCACTGAAAATATTTAACAAAAATCAAATGACAGTTTACACTTTTTCATGATTTTCATGAAAAAAAAAAAAATGCTATAACTTAATTAGCAAATGTCTCCATTTACTTCTCTTGATAATATATTAAATGATGAATCATCCTAAATATGTTACAAATTAGCAGTAAATGCAAACATTATTTTTGCTTTGTTCAGTTTGGTCACAGAAAAATCTCTGAGCTCTTAAATATAGCTTTCCTCTGCACTTTGTTCAAACACACTATGGGCATATCCTCATAATTACCCAACCAAAAATACATAAATAAAATCTAGACATGCTGATCTTTGTTCTTATTCTGTTCTTTTAAGCCAATATGGAGCTGTAGCTGTGTTGTCTGAACATTAGGTGACACTATAGGTTTACTAATTTCTCTCTGAGCGTCATCGCTTCACTCGTGTATCCTTTACTCTGCTCACGTGAAGTGCCATTCTGACGTCAACATAACTGTCCTTTCAAAATTGTCATATCAGTTACAGTTACATTTATTCATTTAGCAGACGCTTTTATCCAAAGCAATCGATCTTAAAGAGGCAATAAAACACGAGAAATGCTAGCAATACAGTTTCAGCCATCGTTCAGGATAGTACAAGCTAGAATAAGGGAGGGATTAAGAAATAGTGAGAGCACAAACAAAGGAATATTGAAAGAGATAGAAATAGAATAGTTTTTTTTTGCTGTGTGCTCACGAAAGAGATTCAGCTGTTTCTTGAAAACTGGCTGAGATCTGCAGATGGTAGAGCTCTATAAATAACGTGCTACTGATTTCAATAGTATATTTACATAACTCGTTTTTCAACTGAAACGTACCAACAGGGAAGATAAAATGACATTGTGGTGCACAAGTGGACAATGGAATATATAATCATGTGCGATAAAAGCCCCAGAACTACTGTTTGCCCAAACTTCAGAAACTCACCTCCTTTTCTGAAGAGGTAGAATGGCACAAGATACAGCATGGAGTGTTGAATATAATAGATCTCCTTTTCAAATGGAAGCTATGATGGGGGAAAAAGTATGTTTAGACAACAAAACATACAGAGAGCCTTGCATTCTAGTCTTAATTGGTGTCAGCATGTTTCACTATTACTACTGTATTATGCAATAAGCAGCTGAACAAACAGCTAAACCATTAAAAATTTAGTATCGATGCAAGCAGTGATGACAGGATCAAGCACTATGGTGCAATCGCCACCTGGCGGCTCTAGAACAACAATAACAGCCACACTTCCTGCTACCATTTGGTGACCTTAGCCCACAATAGCTCCAAACATGTGATCAGCCCCCATCGCCGAACATACAGCACCGATTTAACCTACAGTAGGTAGTCAACCAAAATTCCTATCACTGCCAACACAAGGCAGTAAATACATAAGATTCCATCTCTGACTGCTGTGAAATATTACAGTGATTGAAGTGTGCTTACTTATTACTGAACAGTAAACCTCTGAAGAACTTCATGTTAGCATACAACTCTGAATAAAGTCTGGATAGTGTTGCACCCCTCTGTTTGAAGAAAGTCACAGGGTTAGTTTTGTGATCAATAATCACCCTAATGTTGTTCCAAAACCTGTATGAGTTCAATTCTTCTGTTGAACACAAAGGAAGATATTTTGAAGAATGTTGGTAACTGTAGCCATTGACTTTCATGGTATTTTTTGTCTTGCTATAGATTACCAACATTCTTTAAAATCAAGTTTTTAATGTTGTTTATATGTCTATGTGGTGTTTTTAATATGCTTTAAGACAAACAATGTGCAAATTCATGTCGACACCATTGCTGAGTATTTTCTCTTTAAAACTGCAGTGCAAAAAAAGAAAGTCTCAAACCCGCGGTTTGAAATCGCTGGTATTTTTGATGTCACAAATTACCTTGTAACCAATCAAGTCAATGTGCCGGAGGCATATCATTAACAGTGAACTAGCAGGAGAGTCTCGAGAGAAGCCAGGTTATCCCGGTATATTTTTCTGTTGATATAAAATCGAGTAGATTTAGCAATATAGCGGGTGTATGATGTATATTACGATGTTATAATGAACTATAAGCCTTTCTCCACTGACATTCTGAGTTGTTAAAGCATTTGTAAAGATACTGATTTTCAGAAGGCAGCTGTCTGACTCTGAGATAGCGAACGGGAACATGGTTTGTGCAACATTAACAACACATTATTAGCTGTTTGATAATTTAGGCAAGCAAAAGGCTAATCATATTAATTACCGTTATGTGTCCGACGTTGTAAAAAGCGATACCATTGTGCAGCGTTTACCTCGGTAAGTTGACCAAGTGGATCTCTGAGCTGGCATGAGCGAGTGGAGGCGGGGCTAATTTGCATATTCATTGATCCGCGTATATTAAATGAGGCAAGGATGTAGAGTTACATTGATCAAAGATGAGTTTTAAGGGATAAAATGATTGACTACAGGGGGACTTTAAAATATCTTCTTTTGTGTTCAACAGAACAAAGACATTTATAGAGGTGTGGAACAACTTGAGGGCGAGTAAATGATGACAAAATATTAATTTTTGGGTGAACTGTCCCTGTAAGAATGCAGGTGGAAGATCACAAATTTGGAGGTATTCGAAAGGGGCATGTTTCCAGCTACAGAAAGGCCCTGAAAACTGTGGGAGCTGCATATTTCAGGAATTTAATACAGTCAAGAAACAAAGCATAAAAAGAACAAGACACTTCCTCACAGCACAGTAGTAATACCTTAATGAATTTCTTCAACAATAAAATTGAGACAATTATAAAGAATCTTAGCATCTCATCTTAGCAGATTTTGTCCCATAGCACCTCCAGGTAATGAACAAATTCAGTGATTTGATGCTATAGGACAGGAAGAGCGAACAAAACTTATTGCATGTATGCTGGATCCTAAATCCACTAAAAAAAAAAGCTACTGAAAGAGGGTTTTACCTGTAATCTCAGAACTGCTTCTGAACATTATTAACTCTTCACTTTCTTTAGGGCATGTCCCAAAAACTTTCAAGCTGGCAATAATCAAACCCTTATCAAGTTTGACCCAGGAGAACAGATTCATTACAGACCGATCTCAAATCTCCTGCTTATGTCTAAAATGTTAGAAAAAGTAGTGTCCTCCCAACTCCCAAAACACAATAAACATCCAAAACATTTATTTACTGCTCTTCAGGACGGATCTCCCCTCCAACATTAAAAACGTTATAATCCTGAAATGAATAATAGCCACTAAACAAATGTGATATGGGATATAAAGAACTGGGGAAAAAAAAAAATGTAGAATTTCATGTAGAATATAAACAAATTATGATCAATGACTGTCTCTGTAGCAACTGTGTCCATCCTTGTTAACATTAAGCATGCCTACAGTAGGTAAACAAAATTAACTTGTAAAGCAAAAGCCAATATGGCACATTACATTTTAAAGACGTTATGTCACTAAACAATGTCATCACGCTACGGTCTACAGTGAGGAATGCTTGACAATAAAATTGCATTATTTTGAAACCACTACTATAGTGTAATTTTAAGTTACTTGGTAACTTTATTTAAGTACTTTACTTGGTTTACATTATTATCATGAATATACTCACCAGTCTAGTGTTGACTACTGGGAAGAGAAGAGCTAGAAGGGCTCCATTCAACATGTGGACCTGAAGTCTTCAAAACAGAAAAGATTGTTTAAAAATCACACAGTTACACTATATCTAAAACAACTAAATAAAATGAATTGTCTTTCATGCTTCCTTTCACTTAAACTGACAAATGAACACAAATTTATCTCATAATGCCCACACTGGTGAGTATCCTCGTAAACAGTCATTTACGGCTTAAGTAAACAAACAGTAGAAAAGATGTGTATCATTATATTGGATCCGTGCAGCTCTTAAAGTGACAGCAGCCTAATATTCCTGCAGCTGTCTGTGTTTTTAATGCTAATCAAACTACAAAAGACAAAGAAATCACTCACTGCTCTTCACTAAATAACTTTTTGGTTACTTTATTAAGGATTAACCTTTATTTAATATGTACAGTAAAGATTATATGCAGTGTTATTTTACATTTGATTACTTTATTCAATTTCTGTAGCTTAAATACTACTGTTAGACCTACATGAAACACCTTACAAGTACTGATTATTTCATTGGTATCTTTGTTCTGTTGTATTTATATATTTGTTATTGCTCGTAGTTAAATTTTTTTTCTTTTTTATTAATGACTGTTTACTTAATTATATTAGTTAGAAAGTAGTATTAGCTGTGGTATTGAAATATGAATTGATAGTTAAATTTCACTGACATCTAAAATTTTGGATGCCATAACGTTATTTATTACAATACAACGATACATGGGTCAAAAACAAGAAAAACAATAACTATTTTATTCATGCGTTACAATTTTTGTGGTGGGGCCAGTGAAAACTGAATAACTGAATTCACTGAATCGAAAATCGAGAATCAAGAATTGAATCGAGAATCAAAACAAACTGAGATCTTGTTGATTGGAATCGAATCGATAGATAGATCCTCTGCTCTGCCAGAGAAGGTAAACAGTAGTTACAGTACAAGTTAACAAATAAGATTTAACCTCTGCTTTGCCAGGGAAGGTTGAACATGTTATTATGGCAAGAGGGAGAGGTTTAGAGATCTTTGCAGACTACAGCTCAGCAATATAACGATATTATCGCATATTGACGATATCAGATCCTTTAACAAACTCTGTGACACAGAATAAGTTATATGTGCCTGTAACTATTTAAAGAGTCAAGACTGTAAGATGGGGCTTATGCAAAAAAACAAAAGGCAAATGGTTTGAATTTGCATTGTGTGATGAGTAATTACAACTCTCAAAGGGAGGACTGTGGGAATACAAATGCTGTGGTTAAGAGGTCACTTCTGAGGGTCAACAAATTAAAGACTGCCTATTGAATGCCTGTAAAATACAATGTATGTTTCCCTTAGTTAGACTTGATGAATAAAGAATCCTGCTGAAGAGATACGCAGATCTCCTGGTCTTTGCTTTTGAGTTTGCTACAAAAGTCAGTATGTAGTGTGATGGAATTTTTGAACTAATTAATAATGAACTAACATTTATTTTCTTCTACAGGCCTAATAAGCTAACTTTGAAATAGAGAAATAGTCACTAGGACTGAGTGTTGTAACAAGTGGAAAAATTCGGCATCCTTCTAAGGATAAAAAATAGTCTTCGAGAAATTGTTTTAACCTATTGAGTAATCTGAACTATTAACCCGGTGATATTTTTGATGATCTTGTGATTCAGTTGTTCTAATCTAAATTTACTCGGCCAGTAAGCGGGACAGAGGACATGAGATGTTTTTCTTAAATCTAAACCAATCATATTAAGACTGATGATAATGAGTAATAGATCATGCCATACTGACTGTGAAATGTACCTGAAATCCTATAAAACCTACTGTACTCCTTTGTTCGGAGAGAGATTCTCTGGGATTGATGAGAACTCTCCCGGCCGTGATTAAAGCTTTAAAGGACAACAACTGGAGTCTCTGGTTATTGCTGTGCAGCAAGTCAGGTTAGAGAACTAGGTTTAAGAGGGTCAAGACGTTGACCGAGATATTACTGAGTGTCGATTAGGAGACGCTCCGAAAGATCAGGAAATTTATTGCGTGTCGATTAGGAGACGCCCCAGGAACAGGTAACTTAAGTCAAGTGCGTCTTGGAAAATCTATCACAGTAGGCACACCATTTGCTTAAATGTGTATAGAGAAAATAAATTCAGCAGAGATGTACTGGTTGACTGGACATAGAATCTTAAAGGTCCCATGACATGCTACTTTTTGGATGCTTTTATATAGGCCTAAGTGGTCCCTAGTACTGTATCTGAAGTCTCTTTCCCGAAATTCAGCCTTGGTGCAGAATTTCAGCCACTACGAGCCAGTCCCAAAATGAGCTTTCCTCAGGACGTGCCATTTCTGTGTCTGTAGCTTTAAATGCTAATGAGGATGAGAGAGGCGGGGCAAGGTGGAGGGTGGGTGTGGCCTTAACCAGCTTGAGGCCACGGTACCATGCGCTAATGTTGACAGTGGATGTATCGCAATGGCTCGTAGACACGCAGCCGTTCAAGCTTTTCAGTTTGACCCAGAATCTGATGCAGATGGAGAAGCACCGGATGAAGAAGTTGCAAATCAGCGGCTACAACAAGACGTTTCCGAATGGTTACTTTAAAACATTGTGTCTGGATACGGTACTTTAGTTGTTTTATGTATGCTGTAACAGTTATTATCATGTAGCTAATGTTAACCTACGTTGTTGGCTTTTCATGTTGCTCTGATTTGCTATTGTGTATATATATATAATTATCAGCTATAGACACTAACCAGCGCCACTATATTAGTCAGACCTCTGCCGTTATTACAAATACATTTTTGGATCGGTGGCCATTGTGGAAAATGTGCTACCACGCCAACATCATTTATTTGTTTACATATTTTATATTTCATATATCTTAAAAGTTTTTACAATCTTTCTTATTACAATTACATCAAGCTCTGCAATCTGGAAATGTGGATATCATCGCGTGAGCCATAATACCAAACAGCAGAACGGTTATCCAAACAACAATGAAATGTACAACACTCACGTTAAAGTGAGTGTATTCACACACATACTTTATGCTATCTACCTTTACATTAGCGACAGTAACTGGGCTGTATTGGCCCATGTTGAGGAAACAGTCGCTGGTTAAATGTGTGGCGCAGACATACAAAACTATGGGAAGTTGTATCGGCGCATTACCAGAGAAAATAAAATTAACCACTGTTTTCACATCATTTTCATGCCATGGGACCTTTAAGACAGTCTGTTCCTATCAGAGATACATTACAGATACATAAGGTCAGTTTTGCCTGTAATAAAGCAAATAAACAAATTGTTTAAAAAAAAAAAAAAGGAATTGGCCCATTTCCTTGTTTAAAAAAAAAAAAAAAAGGCAATCTGATCCAGCTATGAAAAAAAAAAATCATGATTTGTGTATCCCTATAATTCAGTAATATTACTAAATATTAAAGCAGTAATATTTCTTATTGTTTCCATGATTGTTTACATTTTCAGTTGGATTTTGGTTCAAACTCTTTCTTGAAACCACATTAGGGACACGAACAACATCTCTGGTGTTGAGTTCAAGTCAGTTCCATATGCTGGTCCAAAAACAAGTGACGCTATTACAAAAGGATCCTGAAGCAACAACGGCATTACTGTGCTCAAAGCCTCCTCATTAGCACTCATTGGAAATGCAAGCTAACAGGCATGTGATGTCACGACCACTCGTTTACATGCAAATACACACAATCTGTGACCTGGTAGAGTTTTTTTGATGGTTGTTTCGGTGAATTAATACTGAATTGCATTAACACTCACCCACAGGTTGAGGGTCATAATATATTTTGAAATGTTTAGCCACAGCAGTCACTAAAGAAGCAAATGTCTCCAATAGCTATTGGTTTCCACATTAAAATGCAGAAAAGCACAGGGAAAGGGGGCTAGATTGAAGCTCATGTGATCTATTTAGAAAGAAGTCAATTTATAATGTGACTAATCCAAAATTCAGGTCATCTCTGAGCTTATTTATTATTTATTGCCATCTGCTGACATTACCAGTACGGCATGTCTCACATTCAGGACATTAGAAGCTCCCGTGAGAAATTTGGCACCAATGTGTGAGTTATAATGAAAAGTCAAAATAGGGACATTAACACCGCTCTGTTAACAAAGGTTTTACAATTGCTTATGTTTATGATGTGACATATATAAGCAATTACTCACTATTTGAGTTGACTCAGTAAACATGAGGTGAAATTAAAGCAATCATGTCAAGTCATATTTATATATCACTTTATACAACATTATATTACATTGTGTCCTATCCAAACACCATGTGATACGACTCCAGCAACAAGCATTTTGTCTGTCCAGACGTGACATGGCTGACAAATGGCCACAAAATTAACACAGCCAGTCTTCTCTGCTGTCTCGCACTCACAACGAAATCGATAAAGTAAAGTAAATAATCAAATTAATTAACTGTTTTAACAGTGCTCAAAATAAATACTCTAGACTGATAATTCATTCAAGGAATACACTTGTTTACTTGCACAGAGTTCACAGTTTGAACGTTGTTTCTTTTGTTTCCTTTAATTTACTTGATTTTTAAGATCTGTCACTTTCATTATGGCTAATAAAATCATGCACAATGATATACCAATTTAATAATGCACAAACAAAATCAGTACCTGAGCTTTCAGCCACAATGTTGCAGAAATAGAAATCATTTCAAAAATAGAATTTCTCTATCGCTCGTCGCAAATCACTGGTTAGGACAAAAACTCCAAGCTTGTTTCATTGAGTTTCTATGTTTTCTTTAAAGTTTGATTCATTGAACTGCTTCCTTTTTAAGCCAAGTTTACACTACAGGACTTTAAACGTCGGCACTACGTAAATGATCCGCAACAGGAGGTTACACACTACACGAGCTGATGACAACTGTCACCCAACGACTTTATTTGAAAATAGATGTTGGGAGGAAATTAGATTACATTTTGAATTAAATTTAATTAAAATGAAACCCTTTCACACATAAGTTTAAATCATTCTGGCTGACATCCCAGAGTTATTGTTTTCATGACGACGCTTCATGATTGTCACGTGACCAGCCGGCCACACTGTATGACAGATGTATTGCTTTTCTCACCATGTCATCAACTATCTGAGATTCCGATTCTCAAATATGTGCAAGTGAGTGTTTTGTCATTTAAAAACCTATATAATGACTTTGATCCTAATATATAATGTGAATTCATCCATTTGTCCTGAAATACATGTGGCCGGTGAACTGGGAGAACAATAGAGTGAGTGAGATTTATAGTTACTTACACAATGTGTATCTGATATGAATAAACATCGGCAAATTATATTTGAATGGATTGTTATTGCTGCTTCCATAGACATCAGTGTGTATTTCATTGGCTGTTGCGTCGCGACACATGACACCACAGGATATGGAGTCGGCCGTATTTGTCAGGATATTTGTCTGGCATCAGCGAGGTGTCGGCGACGCGTCAGCGAGCCTCTTTGATGCGTCGTTGAGTAGTTCACACATAAAGATTGGCGAGCGCCGATCACCCGCTGATTTTCCCCCGATCACAGCCCGACCTGTCGGCAAGCTCGTTAACTTGCAAATTGGGCTTAAATCGGGCTTAAAATCCTGTAGTGTAAACTTAGCATTAGGAAACTACCTCTCAATTAGTGGAGTTGCACACCTGTTGTGATTGTCAGAGTGAACACAGCTGTGTGAGATTGTTACTCTTGTTATCTGATGAAGGTCTTGGATGGCTGAAATGTCATGTTTTTTAAGTAATAAAGTTTGAGCACTTAAGAGTGAGTGTTGCACCTTTGTTCAGCTCAGGACAAAAACTCTAACATGGAAAAGAAACTCTTTTGCCATAATATTGATTTTAAGAAACATCACACGTGGCCTTTCCAACGTCATTACGTAATGCGTGGCTCATTGCAGAGCAGTGCAAGATGAACATTTGTGGTTACATTTTTTTTCTTTTTTTTTTTTAATGACCGATGGTTTCTCTAGATGAGACTCTTATTCCTCGTCTGGGATCATGTAGAGCTCTTTGAATCTGCAATTTGAGCCTTCAACCCGTTGAACCCCAGTGAAGTCCACTATATGGAGAAAAATCCTGGAATGTTTTCCTCAAAAACCTTAATTTATTTTCGACTGAAGAAAGAAAGACATGAACATCTTGGATGACATGGGGGTGAGTAAATTATCAGGAAATTTGAATTCTGAAGTGAACTAATCCTCTAATGAACATTTTTGATTAAAGTCGGCATGAAACGTAAGATGCGATTGTCTTTTCTTCATTACTGTGACGTCTATTCAAATCTGAAATGAGGCAGGAGGGCAGGACTTGATTTTGTCCTTCTGGAATTGATTGGATCGTTGGAAGTTGGCCGTTGCTAACAAAATGGAGGCAGATCTGAATGCCCATTTGCAGTCAGTGGGGGATTTCTCTCCACCAGACTCACTGCTAGCACCCTCACGTTACTGTAAGAACTTTATTTATTGAGGATCATCCTCAATAAATAAAGTGGGAGGACACGAGGCAAGGAAGGTCAACGGCACTAAACAGTGAAAAAGAGTGCGTGAGACAAACTGACTAATGGTGTGTGTCCACTGGCGTGGAGGGAGCGTTTTCGGTTCATTCCTATGGAAGTCAACTTACGTGCGAGCGTGCCGCTCAACTTCCATTGGAATGGATATGCTCGGGTCCTTGCTCTGCTCCGCTCCAGTGGACACACAGCCTGACTGAATGACTGAGCGTGTCCTCCATCAGGTTAAGTCATTCATGAAAATAATTGTTTGCCATGAGTAAGAGTAATGTTTATGTAATATCTTTTCAATGTTTAATACTGTACACCTCAATGACTGGCATCAGCTGCGGTTAATGCATTGATCTCTATAAAGTGAAGCATCAGCTTCGGCATTTCCCCCTTACGTCACTGGATCTGCTGGCAGTTCCAGATAGCTCCGCCCTCGAGTCATAGCATGTGACAGGAAGAGACGATGAGTCGTTTTGAGGGGGAGGGGAGATTAATGTTTTTGATTAAAGATTATGAAGGCACTTGAATTAAAAAAATAAATAAACTGCACAGATAAATTTATAATAAATACTACAATATTACTACAGTGATATTTTAATAATATTGCTCTTGCAGTAATTTGTTAATGCTTTTACACTTTTAAATGTCCTTTTAATGTTCGATGGTTGAAGGGTGAGTTGAATAATTTCATCTCATTTTACCCAGTTTGAATGAAACTTTCGCTGATTGTTTACGGAATTTACTCCCAAAATACGCACAAAGCATCATGGGGCGTAGGAAAAAGTTGGATAGGTGTGTACTGTTTCCTTACAAAGTGACATCAAATACTTAGTCGTTTTTGCGGATCCGTGTGAACGGGGATCATTGACAACATTGTCGTCTGTACGCGAAAAACACAAAGGAAAAATGTTTCCTTTTTAGTACATCGTTGCCGTGTAAACATACCCTAAAAATGTAGACTGCCGCCACCACAGTTATCGATACATTCGAGATATGGTTTCATTCTGACATCGATAACTAATGAGTACCATAAGCATTCACAGAAAAAGGTGTTGAAAGTTTCAAAGGCTATTTTAAGAACAGCACAGGTTTGAATTACTCATAAGCTGGAGAGGCCAAACACCACAGAAGTTACTAGACTCAAATTGCACAAGACCAAGAGTGAATGTGACAAAGAAAGCTCACAGCTCTCTGCAGTGCAGCCTCTTTCTGAGTACTTACCTAAAGATAACCATGGCAGTTTTACAGGGGGGACATGCAAGCAGGAAGATCTGCAAGAGAGGAAGTGATAAAGCTCAATAACTGTCTCTTTCACACAAAGCAGATATAGATAAATAGATAAATGCAATCTTTGAACCATGGGCCAAGTTGTGCTCATCTTATCAGCACATTTTTAGTGGCCGAGTGTCAATCAGAGAGACATTTTGCTACTGAAAAATAGATGCCTGAAGATAACACCACCATTTTGAACCAGTACAGTGTTTTATTCAGATCTACTGGATTATGTGGCACTTTGATTATGGGAGAAATGTACCTTTAAATTCTCTGAACATCTTTATTTTACTTATTCTCCATGTAGCAAAGCAAAAACAACAGTTCAACTACACCATCAGCATAAACTGTTAAAATGACAGATCTAAAAATAAAATTTGCATTTGTAATTGAGCCGTTTAAACAATCTTTTTAAGAATTATTTCAGATGTTTTATTTATACATTTCAGATACATTTTAAAATAAATGTCAATGTTTAAAACTATAGAGACATTTGCTTTCGTATGATAAAACGGTTTTGTTGGTTATGAACATTATGAGAATGTGGTCCATGCAGTCTTTTCTTTCAGGCGACTAAGGATGGCCTTGTTGAGATCACAGATTGACATTGTTTAGTATGTTGGGAGGGTAGCCAGCATTTCCCTCTTTGGATATGAAGAGCAGTCTGGGAGGATGACATCGGAAGGAAGGAAGTTGAAGCCTGTCAGCAGATGTCATCATCCCAGGTGAGTCAAACTAGAGTGCAACAGGAAGATACCGCTTTGAGTTTCTTGTGTAATGCGCTCATCCTGAGTTGGAGCGAACATGTTGGATAACACTGTGTTTAAGGATTAAGATGATCATATAACAACGCTTTTTCCACTTCCTTTGAATTTTTTGAAGTGATTATTTAATGCAATGATAGTCTAAACTCGATTTGGACATTTTCTGAAGAATATATGAATGGTGTTTGCCCACTTACAATTTGCTCGCACAATATTTTGGAGTGGTTTCTATGTATGCCTCAGTTTCTTGAATGTCTTAAATCCCCGGTGAACAGAATTAAAGGAAAACAGGCTTTTATAATTAATTTAAACATTTAATTTGAACGTATCCTGATTGTGTGTAAATAAAAATTGTTCACTATATGTCTCACCATGTACCAGTAGCCAGGTTTCCATTGCAGATTTGCGCAAAACTTTAGCAATATTTTCAAAATTTCGATAAAAACTACTGTTAAACGATGAACAGTTTCCATTAACTGATGTTATGTGACTAAAACTTCCATTCCAAAAGTCATTCCAAAAATCATGGCGATGGATGTTAGTACGTTTAAAGGGTTACTTCACCCAAAAATGAAATTAATGTTATTGTTAATTACTCGCCCTCATGTCGTTCCACACCCGTATTACCTTCGTTCATCTTCAGAACACAAATTAAGATATTGTTGATGAAATCCGATGGCTCAGTGAGGCCTCTATTGAGAGCAAAGCCATTCAAACTGTCAAGGCCCATAAAGGTACTAAAAACATATTTGAAACAGTTCATGTGAGTTCAGTGTTTCTATCTTAATATAATAAAGCAACAGGTATACTATTTGTGCGGCAAAAAAAATAACGAATTTTCAACCATATCTACATGGGCCGATTTCAAAACACTGCTTCATGAAGCTTCTGAGCTTTATGAATCTTTTGTTTCGAATTTGTGATTCGGATCTCCTATCAAACGGCTAAACTGCTGAAATCACGTGACTTTGGTGCTCCGATTCACTGATTCGATTCTTAAAGCTCTGAAGCAGTGTTTTGAACTCGGCCCATATAGATATTGTTGAAAAGTCGTTATTTAGTTTTTTTGGCGCACAAAGTACTCATCGCTTTATAATATTAAGATAGAACCACTGAACTCACATGAACTGATTCAAATATGTTTTTAGTACCTTTATGGACCTTGAGAGTTTGAATGGCTTTGCTCTCAATGGAGGCACCATCGGATTTCATCAACAATATCTTAATATGTGTTTCGAAGGTGAACGAAGATCTTACGGGTGTAGAACGACATGAGGGTGAGTAATTAATGACATTATTTTCATTTTTGGTTGAACTAACCCTTTAAGTAGCCTATATCGCAGTCACTGCACTAGCCATTATTTTAATCAAAGGAGACGTAGGCATGTTATCCAAGCATTAATGGCAAGAAAAGCCCCTTGTACTTGGGAGCAGACATGTATGAAGTGTTTCTCCCTCCTATCTGCTTCGAGGTCTTGATAAATTGTGGCATTTATTTGCTGTTTGGAATCCAGTATTCCCATAATTCTTTTGCCTTTTATGAGTTTAATAACAAACTCTGTCTCGTCTCCTGTCCAAACATACTGCACCATCTTTAAAGAATGATTGCCAGTTGCCAGGTGACCTGTAAATGCGGAAAAAACTGTTTTCATTTCAGTTTTGCAAAATATTATTTTTTCGAAATGCCTGAAAAACCACCTCATGGCAGCGTATATTTTGCGATATATGGGAGTGCTTTTGACCACTAATGCAACACAGCATAACTCCGAAGACATCTGTTAGTTATGAATTTAAGAAAGGAAGTATTATGTTATTCCTCTGGACCTAAAAAGTAAAAGTGTAGAACCACTAAAAAAGATCTGTACAAACAATCATACATAACAACGCATCAACAAACCTCATACATCAGAAACATCATGTTTTTCTCACCCTAGTGACATTTTAAACCATGTTTTGTTGTTGTTTACTTTTTTCCCCCCAGAACACACACACAAAAAAGCATTTAGCAGAATGCGCATACAGTGAAAGTGAATGTAAACCAGGGCTATTGATGTTCGTCATCACTATTCACTTCTAATCTTCTCCTTCATCCAAGCTCTGAAACATCAACGTTGTTTGCACATATTCAAATCATCTCATATCTCTAAACTGATCATGACACTGACATTTAAATCACACAAATTTCAGGATATCTGGTCAACAAACCAGTTTTATAATCTTTTTAGTTTGTTTTGGGGTTTTTTTACTGAATAGATGGACAAACTCTGTTGGCTGGCTAACGCTGTACACCATACTGATCTCATCCCCCTAACAATAAATAAATAAATAAATAACAAAAAGCAATTATCTATAGTCCTTGTAGGCATCTACTGTACATCTGTCTCTTCTTAATGCTACTCCTGCTCCATTTTTATTTTATTTTTTTGGCATTTATTGAGGCTAACATAATTCTGCTGTACATCTGGTGCAATTACACGGTCAAAAAAAAAAAAATTAGATTGCTTTTTCACAAAACATAATGACAATAAGGTTTGCAGGAAGGAGG
>RJVU01059915.1:3168460-3207955 GCA_003731715.1 Anabarilius grahami
AAAAAAAAAAAAAAAAAAAAAAAAAAAAAGTTTGCTATTGCTACAGTCATGATTGCTATTGCTATTTTTGAGTTACATTCAGTATGCACAGAAGGATTTATAAAGCAAGTTACTTTCCCCATAACTCCTTGTACTGTATATAGGTCATTGACGAAGGTTTTTAAAAGTGTAAAAAAACATAATGGAGATATAATTAAATACGTTTTATTAAGTGTTAACAGGGAGATTATGTGGTTTTTATAATCAACTAACACTGCTTTTGTCATTTTTTACAAGATGGACAAATTTTTTCACCAAAAAAGTCATTCAGTTTAACCAAAATTTCAGGTTTACCGAATTACACTTTTGGTTATACCGAATGACGATATTTTCAAACAATGCTAACAGGCTGATATATATATCTAGCTAGCAAAAGGACAATCAAGCATTTTATATTTACTACAAGTTTTTAAAATATTACAACATTTTCCATGTTTTATAGCGGTTGTACCGAATGACCTGATGTTTCGTGACATGCGTATGAGCAAGAGAAAACATGAATTTTTCAAATAGTTAAAGAGAGAGTTAGTTACTTTGCTTCATGACCATGTGGTCCTTTGCAAGTGTCTGAATGATGTCACATCCTATCACATGATACTGACCGCATGACTTGATCCGGAATGGTCCCTTTATATTGGTTACTCCGAATGACATCAATGAAATTCATTTTTCTGGACATTCTTTCTCATAACAAAGCAACGACTTCTACAAATAATTTTAATACCATTTTGCACTATGTTGATATATGATTGTATATTTTCTATACTGGCATAATTTATATCGTGGGTACGGAAAGTATTCAGACCCCCTTAAATTTTTCACTCTTTATTATATTGCAGCCATTTGCTAAAATCATTTAAGTTCATTTTTTTTCCTCATTAATGTACACACAGCACCCCATATTGACAGAAAAACACAGAATTGTTGACATTTTTGCAGATTTATTAAAAAAGAAAAACTGAAATATCACATGGTCCTAAGTATTCAGACCCTTTGCTCAGTATTTAGTAGAAGCACCCTTTTGATCTAATACAGCCATGAGTCTTTTTGGGAAAGATGCAACAAGTTTTTCACACCTGGATTTGGGGATCCTCTGCCATTCCTCCTTGCAGATCCTCTCCAGTTCTGTCAGGTTGGATGGTAAACGTTGGTGGACAGCCATTTTTAGGTCTCCCCAGAAATGCTCAATTGGGTTTAAGTCAGGGCTCTGGCTGGGCCATTCAAGAACAGTCACGGAGTTGTTGTGAAGCCACTCCTTCGTTATTTTAGCTGTGTGCTTAGGGTCATTGTCTTGTTGAAAGGTAAATCTTCAGCCCAGTCTGAGGTCCTGAGCACTCTGGAGAAGGTTTTCGTCCAGGATATCCCTGTACTTGGCCGCATTCATCTTTCCCTCGATTGCAACCAGTCGTCCTGTCCCTGCAGCTGAAAAACACCCCCACAGCATGATGCTGCCACCACCATGCTTCACTGTTGGGACTGTATTGGACAGGTGATGAGCAGTGCCTGGTTTTCTCCACACATACCGCTTAGAATTAAGGCCAAAAAGTTCTATCTTGGTCTCATCAGACCAGAGAATCTTATTTCTCACCATCTTGGAGTCCTTCAGGTGTTTTTTAGCAAACTCCATGCGGGCTTTCATGTGTCTTGCACTGAGGAGAGGCTTCCGTCGGGCCACTCTGCCATAAAGCCCCGACTGGTGGAGGGCTGCAGTGATGGTTGACTTTCTACAACTTTCTCCCATCTCCCGACTGCATCTCTGGAGCTCAGCCACAGTGATCTTTGGGTTCTTCTTTACCTCTCTCACCAAGGCTCTTCTCCCCCGATAGCTCAGTTTGGCCGGACGGCCAGCTCTAGGAAGGGTTCTGGTCGTCCCAAACGTCTTCCATTTAAGGATTATGGAGGCCACTGTGCTCTTAGGAACCTTAAGTGCAGCAGAAATTTTTTTGTAACCTTGGCCAGATCTGTGCCTTGCCACAATTCTGTCTCTGAGCTCTTCAGGCAGTTCCTTTGACCTCATGATTCTCATTTGCTCTGACATGCACTGTGAGCTGTAAGGTCTTATATAGACAGGTGTGTGGCTTTCCTAATCAAGTCCAATCAGTATAATCAAACACAGCTGGACTCAAATGAAGGTGTAGAACCATCTCAAGGATGATCAGAAGAAATGGACAGCACCTGAGTTAAATATATGAGTGTCACAGCAAAGGGTCTGAATACTTAGGACCATGTGATATTTCAGTTTTTCTTTTTTAATAAATCTGCAAAAATGTCAACAATTCTGTTTTTTTCTATCAATATGGGGTGCTGTGTGTACATTAATGAGGAAAAACAATTAACTTAAATGATTTTCGCAAATGGCTGCAATATAACAAAGAGTGAAAAATTTAAGGGGGTCTGAATACTTTCCGTCCCCACTGTATATACATTTATTACATTTTAAGATATTTTAATCACAAATGAAATGGGTGTATTGGCCTTTGGACGGTTAAACCGAATGACCTTTTGACACTTCAAAATCTTTAAAATACCTTTATATGTAGCAAAATATAATTAAAACCTTTTGGATTCAATAAAAGAGATCTAGTTGTACTATCTTACATACTTTGGATGTCATCTTTGTTTTTTATTATTATTATTGTTATTAAAGCCTTTGGAAAAAAAAAAAAAAAAAAGACCCGTCACATCATTGACCCATCTATTATTGGTTTTGCACTCGAATAATTTATGTGTGTTTACCATTGAGTCTGTTTACAATTCTCCACTGTTCTGGCTTCATTATTTACCAGATGATAAGACTGTGACCTTGTTCAAATACTGTTAGACTTGTACAAATAAGTTTATTGACATAAGTGGAACCATGGAGTTACAATGAGATGCGTTTGAGAACATGTGCTGTGTTTAAATACTGGAGGCCTGGTAGAGTGGCATCATAGCCTGCAGTGAGAGGGCAACTGGGGCTGGGCTGCACAAATGCAACAAGGATTTCTTGATCTAGTTTCTCAATATACAAGAAAGCCTCACCTAGAAGACAGGTGCATTCTCATAAACCAGTCATTGACAATAAAAAATGCTTATGTCTGAGTAGGACTGGATAATATATCAAATATTTACACCTGATAAAGCTAATGATTTAAAATTAAGAAACACTTATAATTTGATGGCGCTTCTTATTAGTCCATTAAATTTCCTAAAAAAAACTGTGTCATTAGACTAGCTTTGTGATCTGTGCGATTTGCTTCTCTTGCAAAAAGTATGAGAACATCAAGACAGAAAGATGTTCCAAAAGTTTGCTTGTGGCATTTTTCATATATTAAAATGCTTTAGTAATGATACGTTTTTTAGCATAACTATTTGTTTGCATCATCACTGAAAACTGTTTTTCCATGTGGCATGTGTTCAAAAGTTTAGGGATACACCGATAACCGATTTTGGCCGATACTGATAACCGATAATTCTTTATATTTGAAAGCAGATAACCGATATATTGGCCGATAAAAAGAAAATTTAAAAGCCTGATTACAAAAACAAAAGTCTCACTATTAAAAGCCATGTTCCAAGCACAAAATTATAATGTTCTCATTATAATATTATGTAGCCTATATGAGACAGACTTGTGCTGCATGTTTCACTTAACTGTATTTTCCTTTTTGAAGTGATTCAAATCATATTTCAAGCAATTCAAAACCATCATGGTGAACAGAACGCATCTGAAGTGTCTCAACTGAAGGAAATAATCCATTATTTATTGTCTTTAATATATCAGCGAAATTTTCGTATCTGGCCGATAACGATAACCAGGGCTTGACATTAACACCCGCCAACCCGCCAACCCGCCAAATGCGGGTAGATTTCAGCTGTGGCGGGTAAGACAGCCACTCCCACTAGCCACTTTGGCGGGTTGAAAATAATTTCAGTTTACAGCCAAATGATCGTCGAAGATCGTCGTAGCACAAAATTACAGTCCAATCACACAATTCGTTATTTACGTGCAGTTAGTGAAGGAGGGATAGGCGGAATTGCGCTGAATGACACACAACAGAAGCACTCTCTCGCGTGCGCTCTCTCTCTGTCGCGCGCGCGATCAGTTCTCTTCGCGCCTGAATAGTCAAATACACATGCACACCATAGACTGTGGTGCACACAGATGTGTAAATGTCCATCGTGTTGAGTATCTCGCGTGAATACAGTCGGTTATGGCTTAAGTGGACGTAAACAGGTGGGTAATAACTGGATATGTGTCAGTTACATCCATGCATTCAGCAGCCCAATTAGGCTAATTAATAAAAAGCCCAAAATAGGCCTACCTGTCTGTCATTAATGTTAAGCAAACAACAAAAGATGTTAAATAAATGTAGGCTATATGTTAAATAAACCTACTGTATCTGAAAAAAGATTATTTTCAATTTACTATTGTTTTTGTAATTTGCTTCTATGTTCTTTTATATAGCCTAACACAAATAACTTGTAAAATTTCTCATATTAGCCCATATTGTCCACCTCTTGCCCACCTGTACATACCTGCTGATATACAATGTAGTCTTGATTTGGGTGGTCAATCTGCATTTAAAAGTTTGAAAGGGTTTTAAATCTTCTAAATCAAGTAAAATTACTCAAAATAAAGTAATTTAAGCATAACAAAGTCAACTTTAATCATATAAAATGTAATTTACCAACATCAAAATTGTGGCCAGTTAAAATGCTGAGTGGCTAGTAACTTTGGAAAACCACTAGCCACAGTGGCTGGTGAGCAAAAAAGTTAATGTCAAGCCCTGACGATAACATTAAAAATGAACATATATCAGCCGATACGATATGGTGGCCGATATATCGTGTATACCTAAAAAATGTTTTAGTAACCATTTTAGTATAGAAAAGATTTCAGTATCAATTTGTTTGCATAATTAGGCAAGGCAATTTTATTTGTATAGCACATTTCATACACAATGGTAATTCAAAGTGCTTTACATAAAGAAGAACCAAATACATAATAAAAATGGAACGCGTAAAAAATAAAAATATAAACATCCATCAGACATCCGTTTAGATCCATCAGAGTGGATCTAAATGGATCTATCCATCAGGGTGGATCTAAACGGATCTATCCATCAGGGCGGATCTAAACGGATCTATCCATCAGAGCGGATCTAAATGGATCTTCCTCACATCGAGGGATAACTGTAAAAATATTTATATTTGTCAGGTAGCTGTGCATTTAAACAGTACCCTTACAGACAAATCTTTCTGGACTAACTCTATCCAGAGCTCCATCCAGGGATAACTCTACTCAACTTTGTTGTCCGTTACATAATTACAGAATTGTTCACCCCAAATAAAAAGACTAGAGATAAAAATATATGTAGGTAGCTATTATTGTTTATTACCAATTTATTAATAGCATTACTGTATTTAGTTCACTTCATCTAAATGAGATGACTTTGTTATTTGGTGGACACTTGCAATCTCTACACACACACAAAAAAATAAATAAAATAAAATAAAAAACAAATAACAGCATTGGTGCATCCCAATCAGCTCCCTAGCTCATGAAGACAGTAAGAGTAGAACTGATATTTTTCTGATAATTTGATCAATTTTGCTGTAAAATGAAATAAATCTTATTTAAAGTACATTATGATAAATACTTTGTTACATATACCTGCAACATTTCAGCCATAAATTAATTATAAATGTAAGGAAGATTATGTTCAAAACTTGTCTAGTGATGTATGTTTATGCTTAAAAATAATTGAATTATATATGTTTATATAACTTTTTTATATAACATCTGTCATGCATGCACGTTGGCTCACGTGATTTATGTTTCGTGCCTCCGTTAGCGGAACATAGTGAGCATTGATACTCCCTTTTTTTAGGGCGCAACGTTTCAGTGCACTGGAAGGGATTTGCGATTGAGACCGCCCTTAAAATGGCAGACACCCTGATCAGTGCCCTGACTGCTGAACTGAGACACACTTAATATTCAACAAGATTACGGATCTTTCTGCACTGACACCATTGTATGAGAACTGAACTGAGCTGGACAATGACATCACTATATAGATATAATATAGATAAATGAACTAAATTAAAAAACGAACGATTTTCACAATGGAATGAATCAGTACTGAGTTTACTTAAAAGCTGGACAATGACTCTATTTACTTCTAGAGCTGCAGTAAAGCCAAAACAAACTTTGTTGCATAATTTTCCTGTTATTACTGTAAAGCTGCTTTGAAACAATCTGTGTTGTAAACAGCACTATATAAATAAAGGTGACTTGACACACCCCATGTTCAGGTTTGACTAATATTGTGAAATAATTCCAAAAAAATGATACAACAGTACAAAAAAAAAGCTAAAATTTGAGAAAAAGCCATTTTTATTGTTATAATTATGATTTTATAATGTCTAAACAAATCTAAATGAAAAACTTGGAAACGTATATGAGCCATTGAGTAATCTAATCATTGAGTCAGTCTAGCTGCACTTGAAATTTCATGTTATTTTTAATTTAAAAGTGTTCTTTTTTTTTCAGTAGATGGCAGCAATTATTTTTTACTGTTAAAAGGCACAATATGTAAGATTTTTGGATTAAAATATCCAAAAACCACTAGAACAGTGTTCTATATTTTGTTGACTTGTGTACTTACATTATCCCAAATGTTTCCAAGAATGTTTAAATTTAAACCAGGACACGGACCATGTCTTTGCGTCGCCTATCAATGACATCATACCCCACGTTTCCCTCGATTTCCAGTTTTATTTTGTAGAAACCGTGGAAACACCAAAGACGCTTTAAAATATTATGTGTTTTACTAGACAGGTGAGCAACTGTTTGGATACATTCATCGACAGAAAACGAATCATGTTTTATAGCTCAACACAGTAAGTCTTATTGTTTAAATTCCATTTTCTTGATTTACTGCGAGTACCATAATATTGATCTAGATTACTGCAGAGTGCAACAAGTGTCTCATAGCAGTCGCTGAGTGAATGCAGAGTAGCATTATAACAACTTTCAAGGAACTCAAATGTATTTAATATGATAAGCAGTGCTGTGTTACCCCACATATGCTTGACCAGAAGAAGCGGAAGCGCACGTCTGCGGCATAATAAAAGTTCTGCTAAGTAATAAAAAAGTAATAAAAGTGTTGCGCTTGTCTCTCATTAGCAATCGCTCCAACAGCTTTCAGCCGCACCCTGCTTCATACTACAGTAATGTTAATAAATCTTTAAAGGATTAGTTCACTTTCAAATTAAAATTTCCTGATAATTTACTCACGCCCATTTCATCCAAGATGTTCATGTCTTTCACTCTTCAGTTGAAAAGAAATTAAGGTTTTTGATGAAAACTTTCCAGGATTATTCTCCATATAGTGGACTTCACTGGGGTTCAACGGGTTGAAGGTCCAAATGTCAGTTTCAGTGCAGCTTCAAAGAGCTCTACATGATCCCAGACAAGGAATAAGGGTCTTATCTAGAGAAACCATCGTTTTTTAAATTTTATACATTTTAACCATAAATACTCATCTTGAACTAGCTCTCGTCTTCTCTATTTGAATTCCGGCAGTGTAGACGCTGCTAAGTGTATTACTGCCCTCCTCAGGTCAAAGTTTGAACTAAATTGTCATATGCAATATGCTAGTGCAAGTATATGACAATTAGTTCAAACTTTGACCTGTGGAGGGCAGTAATACACTTAGCAGCGTCTACACTGCCAGAATTCTAATAGAGAAGAAGAAGAAGAGAGCTAGTTTAAGATGAGCATTTATGGTTAAAACGTATATAATTAAAAAAAAAAATTTAGAAAATGAGCAATGGTTTCTCTATTTAAGACCCTTATTCCTCGTCTGGGATTGTGTAGAACGCTTTGAAGCTGCAATGAAACTGTAATTTTGACCTTCAACCGTTTGGAGGCCATTGAAGTCCACTATAAGGAGAATAATCCTGGAATGTTTTCATCAAAAACCTTAATTTCTTTTCAACTGAAGAGTGAAAGACATGAACATCTTGGATGAAATGGGCGTGAGTAAATTATCAGGAAATTTTAATTTGAAAGTGAACTAATCCTTTAATACATTAGCTCATCCATGAATAAGACTTCTGCCCGAGTCCCGTCGGATTCTTTTCCACCGGCTGTAGACGTGAAGACAAAACCTCCCAAGATTCCATGAAATCAAGGCGTCATCAAGCTACGCATTTGTTTTGATTAAGCGACCTCTAGCAGTGAAAAGTTACATATTGTGCCTTTAATTATTATTAACTATGGCACATTTTTCATGTTATCACATGAATGAAATTAGAAGTGTAGATCTTCTTTAAAGTGAATTTTACATAAAATGTTGCTATTTTATATAAATGTATATATTTATTTGATATATATATATATATATAAAAAAACGTAAACCTCCCAAAACTGCACCACGGTATAGTAAAAACATTAACATAAATAGAGTGATATGTTTGTTCAAAAAAAATAAAAAAATAAAAATGGCATTTTGTTGTTACAAAGACCCCAAATATCCTGAGTGTACACCCTAAACAAACAGCACAAGGTTTAAACTATGCACATGAGGTCAGCTGCAGCCTAAAGATGTTAAATATTTACTTAAAGTATGGCGATTTTAAGTTAATATTTCAATACATTTAACAACACATTCACATGTTCACCGTTCTCTAATGTTGGTTAATGATCAACATAACATGCAAATAAATATTACCATTTCAATTAATAGTTCAATTAATTTTCCATTTGTTTATTTTAATATTATATTTGATTTAAGTAATTATTAGCTTTATTATTAGGCAAACATACACTGAGTAAAATTAATTGTGCAACTTCATAGAATATCTGTTCTTTTAAAATTGCATTAGTCACATCACAAGATCATTTAAATCAGGGTTGACTAATCTTCAGTTCCAACACTTCAACACACCCGTCTGTAATAATCAACTGTTTATGGAAATCTTAACTAGCCGATTCAGGTTTGTTTTATTAGTGTTGAAGCTGAACTTTGCAGGAAGGCTTTAGCCATCATAAACGTCTATTTCAACTGTAATGTCCATCTGGTTGGGCCATCACAATTAATATTTTAACACTATATACAAATTTGGGCCAGTTACGTGGGTGTGTAACTACAGGGTATTCTGCCACACAATTTCCATTTCAAGTATTGCTTTCTATTTCAAGTAGGCTTATTTCTATTTCAAGGACTGTTGTAAAGCTCAGCTCAAAAAGGGCTAGTCAAAATGTTCTGAATGTTTTGTGCAGGGAGCCTATAAATGTAGGCCTGTAGATTACATCACATTGGATCGTGAATCTCTGAGGCGAGGTTGATTTGGACTAATATGTGTCCACCTCCACACATCTGTGCCATCACTGCTGAAATCTTACAATATATAGGCAAAATCAATCTCAAATAACATGGACATGAGCCTTTGTGTCACCATAAAGTTTTTAGATAAAAAAAAAAAAAAAAATCTAAGTAAGTTAAAGGCACAATATGTAAGATTTTGGGATAAAAATATCAAAAAACCACTACAACAGTGTTATATATTTTGTTGAATTGTGTACTTACATTATCCCAGATGTTTCCAAGAATGTTTAAATACAGAGAAATAAACAATTTCAA
The DNA here is from genome assembly GCA_003731715.1 of Anabarilius grahami. Classification (NCBI taxonomy): domain Eukaryota; kingdom Metazoa; phylum Chordata; class Actinopteri; order Cypriniformes; family Xenocyprididae; genus Anabarilius; species Anabarilius grahami. Next base: position 3,178,132 of record RJVU01059915.1, read on the forward strand.
CCAGGACACGGACCGTGTACATGCGTCACCTACCAATGACATCATACCCACGATTTCCGGTTGTATTTTTTAGAAACCGTGGAAACACTACTATTTAATATGTAATGAATAACTGACGACGGGCCATTGAATTATTAGAAAATAATGCACACCCGAGGTGGTAATGCAGCCACGAAGTGCTGTTACACTTAAAGGGTTAGTTCACCCAAAAATTCTGTCATTTATTACTCTCCCTCATGCCGTTCCACACCCGTAAGACCTTCGTTCATCTTCAGAACACAAATTAAGATATTTTAGTTGAAATCCGATGGCTCCGTGAGGCCTCCATAGGGAGCAATGTACACTTCCTCTCTCAAGATCCATAAAGGTACTAAAAACATATTTAAATCAGTTCATGTGAGTACAGTGGTTCAATATTAATAATATAAAGCGACGAGAATATTTTTGGAGCGCCAAAGAAAAAAAAAAAAAGAAGACTTTAGTGATGGCCGATTTCAAAACACTGCTTCAGGAAGCATCGGAGCACAAATGAATCAGTGTGTCGAATCAGTGTGTCGAATCTGCTGTTCGGAGCGCCAAAGTCACGTGATTTCAGCCGTTGGCAGTTTGACACGCGATCCGAATCATGATTCGATATGCTGATTCATAACGCTCCGAAGCTTCATGAAGCAGTGTTTTGAAATCGGCCATCACTAAATAAGTCGTTATTGTTTTTATGGCGCTCCAAAAATATTTTCGTTGCTTTATAATATTCATATTGAACCACTGTACTCACATGAACCGATGTAAATATTTTTTTAGTACCTTTATGGATCTTGAGAGAGGAAATGTCATTGCTCCCTATGGAGGCCTCACGGAGCCATCGGATTTCAACTAAAATATCTTAATTTGTGTTCTGAAGATTAACGAAGGTCTTACGGGTGTGGAACGACATGAGGGTAAGTAATAAATGACAGAATATTTATTTTTGGGTGAACTAACCCTTTAAGGCATGCATTATTTTCTAATAATTCAATGGCCTGGAGTCAATTATTCCGCTTATACTAAAGTTACCACACCTCAAGACACCATTCAGATGTTGTATTTCAAGACATTTGTCAGGTTTTTGTCCCTAAAACACTCTTGTGTGCGGGACTAATTTCTTATGCATCTCATCTCAAGCCTCCGTTGCGAATTCCAAAACATCATTTCAGAACTAGTAATGGACGTTTGAGCCTTGATAGCAGAATAATAGAGAAATAAATAGAGAGAGAGAGAGAGAAATAAATAGAGAGAGAGAGAGAGAATAAACAGATGTGAATTAGCCTACTTGAGTCTGTGCGTCTCTCACGGCAGCAGTGTCTCTACTAATAGCGAAACTATAAGTTTATCTACCTCAAGAACCGCAGTTATTACCTCGCTGGTGAGAAATGTCACACAGCTTTTAAGTTGCTAAACTATTTTACTGAGTAATTCGCCAGAGCAGCGCTGACAAAACGTTTCTATGCGAGTGTGTGTCCTTACTATACAGTATATGTGTGCGTTTGAAAGAGAGAGAGCGCGAGAGAGTATGCGCTTTCAGGACACAATAAAATGTATTTTGTCAATGCAAAAATTATTCAGACAGATTTGATATTTTTGATATATTTTTACTAGTGGGTGCAGGACACTATAGTTCATTTATGTAAGTGAGGATAGCAAAATAAAGTGTGACATATTATACCGAAAAAATTCTTCATACAGTGGACTATCAGTAAAACTGATACAAATTTGGAACCAAAAATTACTCAGACACTTTGACCTGACCATGTTTTGCTTAAGTGCTATCTGACATAATTAAGATAAATTTTTTCTGACACAGTTTAACTCTGAGATAGGTGGCGACGTGCATCAAGTAAGTTATGTAAATCGCCATTAAACAAAAGAAAAAAAAAAGAAGTAGAATGGCGCTGCCGAGCGAACGCACAGAGTAACGTGATAACATCATTTTCAACACACTCAAATGTATCTAATATGATAAACAGCGCTGTGTTACCTCATACTCATGACTGGAAGAAGCGGAAGCGCTCGACTGTGGCATAATAAAAGTTCCGCTGCTCTCAAGGCGTGTGTCGCGCTCGTCTCTCATTAGCAATCGCTCCAGCGGCCTCGTTCCACTCCAACATCACGCAGTCCTGCTCTGCTTCATACTACAGTAACATTAATAATGTCATCAATGATTTCTGACCAACTCTTTTCTAACCGCTGTGAGGTGAAGACGACATCTCCCATGATCCCACGTTCAATCTCGGCATCATCAAGCTACGCCTTTGTTTTGAATAGGCGACCTCTAGTGGTGAAAAATTACATATTGTGCCTTTAAAGAGTATTATTGTAACAATAAGGAACGAGAGGCAATGTTATAAAGTGAATGTAGTCAAAGTAAAAGGCTCTGGTTAAGCACAATGTGCAGCCGAGTGACTATTATTCACTAATATAGTTAGGTCTTGAGTGCCTTATGGACAGTAGTTAGTAGTTTTTCATTAAAATGTTATTTTAAGAAGATACATTAGGTTTCATCCTGTTTAATATAAAAGCAAAAAGCAAAACAAACAAAAATAAAATGCATTACAGATTCCTCTTCATTCAGCTAGTAAATATAAAGTGAAACATTTCTGATGAGAGAACTGTACGCCAGTTTGAACAGCTCACTGATTCTTGAGATAAGGGACAAAACATGTCCTGAACACAAAAGCCCTTTTTATGTTACAAATAAATAAATTCATGAAAATAAATATACTTAAATCTAAAAGGAAATCTGGATACTCAGGACATTCATTGCTTTTATTTTTTAAATAATTTTGTTAGAATTATTTTAAATACATGCTCTATACTTGGAAACACTGTCACAATGGTCACAATGTAAAATTGCCAAACAAAGAGTTTAAAAATGCAACAAATTCAAAAATATACATTTAAATTGAAAGTCAAAGATATGTAATAAATCAAAAAAAAAATACAAAAAGTAAGTCTTGAATTATATTTTCCATAAAAAATGCCTATCAAAGTTATCCCTCACTTTGCGTCAACTCCGTCAGGATTTTTTATAATTCTGAATAAATCAGGCAATATCATGGTCATCTTTAACTCTGAGGAGCACTTACCATTTCCTGCTCATTGATGATTTCACAGTAGGACACATAAGGTGCGTCCCAATTCGCGTACTTATGCACTATTCTATGACGTTTTTAAGTATAAATAGTGTGAGTAGTGCGTTCACACAGAAAATTCCAAAAAGAAAAAGTGCACTTTAAATACCCGGATGATGCACTAAATTAACGGAAAAAACAAAGTGTGGAATGTTGGACACTTTATGCACTCAACTGTCGCAGCTTTAATTACGTAGTGGAGGGGAAGGGAAGGGAGGATCGGACTCTGTTGTTAAATGACAAAATAATCTTATACAATTCACGCACTACATGAATGAGTGCACAGTGCAAAAGTACATAGTGTATAAGTGCATAGTGTATAGTGCGTCATTTGGGACGCAACTATAGTCCTGGAAGTCTAATATGGTTTTATATCTTATACAAACAATGTTGAAGTCTCTGTGGTCACAGCTTTAACATGTCAACTCCGTCATCCCGGTGTAATGGTTTCTGTAAATAGTTGTGGGATAAATCTTGGCATTTTTGATATGGTTATTAAGGCAGCTACAACTGAGAAAGAAAACAAAATTGCTCTAATGGACAACATGAGGATAAGGTGGAAAAATATTCAATTTTGTCAACTCCATCAGATGTCAGAGTTTGTCAGGTCCGTCTGTCAGGTTTTATGTCTGATGGTTGACAAGTGCTCTCAAAAAGTCTATATAATGTTATTTAATGTTTTTTTTGTTTTTTTGCATAATGTTGTTTCATGATTCTATTTACATATACTGTATATTTGGCCCCAGCTGGACCTCTGTCAACTCCGTCAGTACTCGTCAGTAACTCCACTCCGTCAGTACTCGTCAGTAACTCCACTCCGTCAGTGCTCGTCAGTAACTCCACTCCGTCAGTACTCGTCAGTAACTCCACTCCGTCAGTACTCGTCAGTACTCGTCAACTCCGTCAGTACTCGTCAGTAACTCCACTCCGTCAGTACTCGTCAGTAACTCCACTCCGTCAGTACTTGTCAACTCCACTCCGTCAGTACTTGTCAACTCCACTCCGTCAGTACTTGTCAACTCCACTCCGTCAGTACTTGTCAATCAGTACTTGTCAACTCCACTCCGTCAGTACTTGTCAACTCCACTCCGTCAGTACTTGTCAACTCCACTCCGTCAGTACTCGTCAACTCCACTCCGTCAGTATTTGTCAACTCCGTCAGTACTTAACTCTGTCTGTATATGTCAACTCCGTCTGTATTTAACACCATCAGATGAAGGTTTTTGTTAATTTTAAAAGAAATGTCTTATTCTTTTTTCAATTTATTGTGTTAAAATATTAAAACAAAACTGAACTACACAATATCATGTCTGATTTACCCAAGAACATTGGTTATATATGTTTAATATTAAAAAGGAATTTAGGAAGTGGATTGTTTATAATAACCCAAGGGAAAAAAAAAAAATGGAGAATTTATCTTTTTCTCTTAGCTCTTTTACTGAACACTATTATTATAATAATTGAGGACTTTAGACTGTTGTTGGATGGATCAAATTAAAACAGCATGCTATTTAATGAGTCTGACGGAGTTCACACAAATTCAGTTCCAAAGTGAATAAATGTACATTTTACATGTACATTGTTCCCTTACATGGTTAATTATCTGAAACCTTTGTCTACAAATATCAGCTTAAAAATAATGTATTATTAAATAATAAAAACTAACTTCTAAAACATGTTTTGTCCTTTAGAATTAGTGAGCTGCAATTAAGCAGAGCAAAAATTGACATTATACTTCCTCATTTTTACAACTGATCTCACTTTTAAAATTGCACAACACTCATTTCCTTCTCTTTTTGGAGAGCCAGGAAGAAGCAAGTTCAGATACGCTCCAAGCTATGTGGTATGCAAAAAAACATTTTTCTTAAATTAGAAGTGCATGCAATGACATTCAAAGCTTGGAAACCAAAGGAAATATATTGCTACTACAACAAATCAGTTACTAGTTTACCCAAAGCATCTTATGACACACTAAATATGTCTTCAGATCATTCAATCAACCTGAAGTTGAGGGTTTTGTTCAAGGTCACAGTGGGGATGGATGAACCAACAATCTTTCAGTGAGCAGCCCAAATCATTTGCATCTCCACAATAACTGATTATGATTTGATCATAAGTATACTTACTTGCACCATTGTGACCACATGACATGGATTGAGGAGGTAGATCACAGTCTTGGTGGCAAACTTAAACCCAACCTCAACACCAAAAGTCATGCACAGAGCCACAAGCAACAGGTTCTTGCCCCAGCTGTCTTCCTTACTCCTCCTGCCATCCTTCCCAACATCTCTGACCTCTTTAGGGACATGAAGCTTCTTCATGGCCACCACCACTTCCAGAATAGAAAACACCACAATGATCAGAGTCTCAAATATTCTCTGCCGTGGAGAGAGGAAGGCTGCGCACTCAGGCCCTCCGTTGCCCTCAAACATGGGGTCCACCCCTCCATAGATCCAGTCCAGCAGACTGTAGATGTTATACCGAGACATGTTCCTCTGCTCGTATTGGAAAAGGTACGAACAAGACGGTATAAAGGACAGGACACCGACCTCCTGGCGAAACATTAACTTCAACTCTGTCTTCGGTGTAAGAATAATGAAATGCTCAAGGAGGAGGGCAGCCTCAGCTGTTTCAACAGATCGGCATCCTTTATGTACAAGACACCTGTGTGAGAGACGCGGTGTGTTATTCCCAGATGATCCTCAGGGATGGGCTTTAGCTTGTATACACGGAGGAAGACGCATTTCCAAACGTTTTCCAGTCAAGACGTCACGTTTTCTTCGATAAAACGAGTCCAGAATATTCCTGGCCAGAGCAGACCATTACATAAAAGCTTCAAAGAGGCTCTTGTTCAGCGGCGAGAGGCCTTAAATATATCAACAAACCTCGACCGCGACCGATTCGCTGTACGTTAGCTCGCTGCTGCAACGTATCATCCGATCAAATACGTCAAAACCAGAAGCAGAAGATGCGATGTTCCCATTTCCATGTGGCGTATTAAAGAGAAACCATAGAAACGCCGCCCTGTTCACGCGGGGCCCCAAATCCACCCACACCGCAACACGCCTGCGCGCTCAGCTTCCCCCGAAAATCATTTGCATATTGATGAAGCCGCACGTTTCCTGGAAAGGGACTGGGCGAGCGCGGTGGCCCCGCCTTCTTTTCACAAGTATGCACTTGTTAACTCTCTCACTGCCGGCTGTACTTGCTAGGGTCGCATTTTCGCCACAAATCAAATATGTGGAGGGCAAACTTCCTGACAAGAGAGTAATAAAAAGAAGAAAAAAAAATTAGTACAGAAAACAGCCCATTGCACAGTCCAGAGAAGAGATTTGGGAGAGTAAAACCTGATAAATTATAACAAAACATTTTATTAAAGGATTAGTCCACTTTCAAATAAAATTTTCCTGATAATTTACTCACCCCCCCATGTCATCCAAGATGTACATGTGTTTCTTTCTTAAGTCGAAAAGAAATTAAGGTTTTTGATGAAAACATTCCAGGATTTTTCTCCTTATAGTGGACTTCAATGGACTCCGAACGGTTGAAGGTCAAAATTACAGTTTCAGTGCAGCTTCAAAAGGCTTTAAACGATACCAGACGAGGAATAAGAGTCTTATCTAGCAAAACGATTGGTCATTTTTGAAAAAAATCCAACTGTATATGCTTTATAAACACTAATTAACGGCTTGCACGTGCTTCCGCTTTCCGTAGTCCTCAAAAAGCTTACGCTGTATGTCCTACGCCTTCCCTATTCTACTTACGGAAAAAAACGAAACTGGCACCGCGTTTGTTATGTAAGTAGAATAGGGAAGGCGTGACATACAGCGTAAGCTTTTTGGAGAATACGGAAAGGAGATAAGTCCATGTGTGTTATATATTTTGTTCACTTGAGTACTTACAATATCCCAAATGTTTCCAACTATTTGTAATTCACGAGAAAATTGCAATTTTAACCAAGGCTCCGGGACGTGTGAGGAGTCGCCTGTCAATCGCGTCATACCCGCGTTAACCTCAGTTTCCGGTTTTATTTTGTAGAAACCATGGAAACACCGAAGACGTTTTAATATTTACATGTTTTTAATAGGCAAGGGAACAACTGTTTTAATATATTTATAGACAGAAAACTAATTGTTGTTATATAGCTCAACACGTTTAGTCTTATTGTTTAATATCAAATTTTCTTGATTTTTTGCGAGTACCATGCTTTACCATGCCTCAGAGAAAAACACAATTCTGTGAAGTAGCTAACATAGCATAATCAGATGCAGCTTTATTTTTAGTAACAGTAATGCAGAATTTTCTCCATCATACAATACGTTTTAAAATTAATTGCATGCCATTTATCAACACAAGCCATCCAGCATTTAATATGATATTCTAAAATCAATCTATCTTACTGCAGTGTGTAACAGTGTCTCACAGCAGCCGAGCGAACGCACAGAGTAACATTATAACATCATTTTCAACACACTCAAATGTATCTAATATGATAAACAGAGCTGTGTTACCTCATACTCATGACCGGAAGAGCGGAAGCAGCGCCAGCGACTGTGTCATAATAAAAGTCCCACTGCTCGTGAGGCGTGTGTTGTGCAATCGCTCCAGCTCCTCGTTCAGCTCCACAACACTCGCTCCTGCTCTGCTTCATACTACAAAAACGTTAATAATCGCATCCATGAACATGATTTCTTCCCGAGTCCTATCCCGATTGTTTCCACCGGCTGTGATGTGAAGACCACATGTCCCAAGATTCCACTCTCAAACTTGCCATCATCAAGCTACACCTTTTTTTTGAATAGGCCTCTAGCGACCTCTAGCGGAAAGAAATCTTACATACTGCACAATTAAATATCACCAAAAAAGCATTCCTGGCATGTGGGAGAAAAGAAACTTTTCTAATCATGGTCAACCGTAATTAAAGATTTGGCAATGTCTGTTCCCTTTCATATTTTTTCTCGACACTGCGTCAGTAGCTGACGCTATGGGAACACCCCTGGGTGGTGCATTGTCTGAAGCCTGCATAGAATCACGGCAATTTATTGGCTGATGGCGCCGCCCCTTTAAGATGTCTTGCGACACTTACAGCATGCACGTAATTAGCTCCTCTGACCCTTCTTTTACTTGAGAAATTATTCATCTGGTCTGTGCTAGTGTTGTGTTTTCTGTCAGTGTTTATTAGCATTTTTCAGCGACTGCATTGACTCAACACAACGAGGTTTCTTTCAAGGATGTGTTATTTACTGCTGCATCGGACTCTGGAGAATGTGAATACTGACTGGCCAGAGGAAGCACAGGATGTTCAGTCTTCTAAGCTGAATGAGCACTTCCTGAGTGGGTCTGACTCATGCCCAAGTGCGGAAGGTGCCATTCTTCGACGATGTTCACACTGAGGTGTCATGATCGTAGAAGCTGCCATTCTCGGCACATCTGACAAATGCATCGGCCATGTCTTCCCAGGGGCCTGTTCTTCGTACGTCGCTAACTCGGTTAGCTGGATTTGATTGATGACGATTTGGCATGATCTTGGATTGTTCGGTTCTTCAACGCTCATCCTGGACTTGCTGCCATAGCAACAGGTCCGTAAGCTTAAACCTGCTCGTGAGCAGGCTTATTTAATGTAAACAGGATTAGATTGCATCTTTAATTGATACTTAAAATCTGTCCCAGCCACTGCTAATTTATTTCAAGAGTACTCTACTTATCCAGGGACAATAATTTAAAATGATAATAATTTACTAATTAATTTGAAAATAATATTATAAATGTTGTGTAGTCTATAATACAATAGGCACAGCCAGTTTTACTCATTGAAAGATTTATTCGTGATGGAATAATTGCTTTACAGTTGTATTGAGTCTTACACACATGCTGTACAGTTATTCTGAGCCGTGCATTAATTTGAACGGTGACGCTATTATGGGAGTGGCTTGATGCAGCGCAGGAGATGCAGATAACTTGATCTTGACTTTAATTAATTTTTAATTAAAACTTGTATTAATGCTGTCATGTAACAAATCTGCTTCAAAGATAAAATTAAATGAATTGCGAATTACAACATTGAAATAAAAATGTACGACTGTACAAATGCTTGTGAATCTAAATACTTGGGAATCATGTTAAAAAAAAACAAAAAAACAGTGCACATTTCATTTATCTATTATAACATTTATGTCGTAATGTCATGTTGTTCGCTTGGCTGTTTCATTATAAAGGTCCAGAAATTCGTCAAGTTTTTCATCAGGTGTCTTTTCTAATTATATGATGTCATTACGTTGCTGTCTTTCCGCCAGCCAATCGTTGGCTAGATCGTGGTTTCGAGTATCGATACATCTGCCCTTTTCAAGGAACACGAGAACGCGCAGTAATCTCAGACCACTTAATCCTGACATTTTAATTAATTTCACAAATTCGTTTGAAGAACCAAATTAGCCAGAGATCAGTTATCACGATTAGAAGATCTAGCATCTGTCAAATCATCTCAGATGTATTTAGCTAGGTACTAAGAACGGACCCCTGATCGGCAAATCCTATATTGTTGCTGGTCAGGCTGGTATGGCCTTGCACACATAAGCCTACCAAGTGGACGTGCTGAAAGAGATGGATGAAGCTTGAATTGTTTTATCAACTCTCTGTCATCATATAAATTCAATATATTATGTATTCTTCTCAAATGGAAGCCTGCATACTAGTGAGGCTGTGTCCTTCCTAGTCCAGTCCTTCGGAGGCTTGTAGGCTAGAGTCCTTCTCAGCATTAAAGGGGACGTATTATGCCCCTTTTTACAAGATGTCATATAAGTCTCAGGTGTCCCCAGAATGTGTCTGTTAAGTTTCAGCTCGAAAAACCCCACACTTCATTTATTATTTTCGTGCATGTGTCTTTAAATGCAAATGAGCTGCTGCTCCCTTCCAGAAGAGAGCGGAGCCTGTACAGCTCATGGCTTGCGATACTCTGCCAAAAACTAACAAAACATCTGTTTGGTTTTGATTATCATTTATATTGCTGTCACGCTCACGTGACATTGCAGTTCTTCATCATCATGAAAGTTTTTTATTTTAATGCATTTTAAAGTCATATAAGTTTAAACTACTGATATATGGTAAAGAAACTAAGAAACTGCAAGCAGCTTATTCTGAGACACAGCTTATGATTTATGTGGATTAAAAAAGGAGTGGGTGAATTTTTATCATTATAGGGTGATTGTGTACACACACTGCCAACACACATTTATTTTCAATCACCATGTAAAAGTGAAGTTTGCACAACATGTCTCCTTTAAACACTAGAATGAAAGGGTGAGCTGAATGAGGGATGCTAAACGAAGGCTGCCTTCCAAGGATCCTTCGTGGCGCTTAATGACGCGACAGCCGAGAAATGCAGCCTTACTAGGATGCAGCCTTCCGTTTGAGAAGCACCCTATATCTTTAATGGAAAGTGCGTGGTCTCCTCCTCTTCGCTGCTATCTTGTTATTCCTAACTAGATTAGGATACCTCTCCAGCACTCTTAGAAAATGTAGGAGCTGAGACCTAGCCTTAACACATAGGAACCTTTATGAATCACACTTATTCTTAAGTCTAGTAATAAGACTAAAATTGTCATTCTTAGAATTTTGACACATTTAAAACTAAAATTTTACTCTTGTTGTCTCATTGTGTGAGCGTGCGAATTCGAGTTTCCCTTGGGCTGTACACTCTTCTGTCCGTGTGTGTTGTTGTGTTGTGTGTAGCACACGGTTCGTGTTTATCATCGCCTGCATGCTTTTGTGTTGTCTTGTTCGTGTGTGACTACTTGCATAACTACTTACACATTTTACTTGTTACTACTCAGGCATTTCCGATAACAGCATTCAGTGCAAATTCATACAGACAGTTATTCATGAGAAAGCAGATTATGACTAATTTTTAGGGCTATGCATGCGTTGTCATTTGTAAGCTTTGTCCTATGTGTTTGTCCTATGTGTTAAGGCTAGGTCTCAGCTCCTACATTTTCTAAGAGTGCTGGAGAGGTATCCTAATCTACTTAGGAGTAACAAGATGGCAGCAAGATGGTGGTCTGCTCTATCTGCTCTGCTGTATCAATATACAGGGAATACAGAGGCTAATGATGAACAGGTGTAGATGATGGAACTAATGAGTGTAACTATGGAAACAAACAAGGCAACAGAGGCAAACAGGAATTAAACACAGGTAGAGAACACAGGGACAAAGGGAACAGAAAATATTTCAAAATAAGTGTCTATATGTCAAAAACAAAAAACATGAAACATGTAACAGATGGTGGAGCCAGCAGAGCAGGTGGCCAGGGCGGAGCAGATGAAACAGAAGAGCACCACGGCAGAGCAGGATGAAATGGCGACCACTGCAGAGCTGAAAATCACCAGGGGATAGCAGAGGTCCACCACAGCAGAGCAGATAGAGCAGAAGACCACCACGGCAGAGCATGCGGAGCAGAAGACCACCAAGGTATAGCAGAGGACCACCACAGCAGTGCAGGTGGAGCTGAAGATCACCAGGGCATAGCAGAGGTCCACCACGGCAGAGCAGATGGAGCAGAAGACCAACAGATATAGCTGAGAACCACTATGGCAGAACAGCCAGAGCAGAAAACCACCAAGGCGTAGCAGAGGACCAGCATGGTGGAGCAGGCGAAGCTGGAGAACACCACGGCAGATCAGGCGGAGCTAGAGACCAAGATGGCAGAGCAGGAGCCCAACACAGTGGAGCAGGGGGAATTGGAAGAGAAAGCACAGAGAGGTTAGCAATGACCTCTTTGGCCCTTACTGGACAGGTAGGGAGTTCATAGACTGCTTCAATGACCATGTTAGGGCAGACTGCAAGTTCAAAGGCAGCCTCTTTGGTCATAACCGGGCAGACAGAGGTTTCAAGGGTGACCTCTGTGGTCGTATCAAACAGAGGGTGCTTCTCAATTCTTATTTGTGCATCCTCGTTTCCTCTCCTCGCTTCCTTTCCTCGCGTCTTAGCTCCACCCCTTCAGGATGCGAGGGAAGGACGCAAGGAAAAGAAGCGAGGACGGAGGAATTGAATCAAGTGAAATGATATCCTCGCTCCCTTTAGCGTCACTTCAAAGCGTCATCAGCTGCGCTCGAGGGATCTACCCATATGTTGTTAAAGTTTGGTTATTTAAAAAAATATTATAAATATTAATAAAGCAAGATGCCCCGTTGAAATATGTGAGATGTAAAGTTTATTTAAACTGTAAAAGTAAATCATACATTTAAATTATTGTGACAGATATGAAGGGGGAGGAGAATGTATTCGTGCGTCAGGTTTCTCAACGAGAAAGACTTCCGCAAAGGATGCACCTCTGTATCCTCGCTCATGACTCCTCAAGAAGCCTCCTCACTCCTCGATCCTCGCCTCCTCACGGTGCAATTAGAGAATTGAGATGTCCTTCAAGATGGCTGAGCTCAAACGGTTTCCGGGTCATAGGATGGAGGACGGAGGAGCGAGGAGACGAGGAGGGATATTGAGAAGCACCCAGAGAGTTCAGGGGCAACCTCAGGGGTCGTGTCAGGACAAACAGAGAGTTCAAGGAAGACCTCCGAAGTTGTGTCCGGGCATACAAATGGTTCAGGGACAACCTCCCTGGTCATGTCTGTACAGACAGAGAGTTCCAAGATGACTTCCTTGACCAATACCAGACAGGCAGAAAGTTCATGGATGGATTCTGTGACTGTGTCAGATTAGACAGGGAGTTCAGGGCACGACCTCCGTGGTCATAACAGGGCAAGCTGATGATTCATGATGACTTCTGTGGATGTGTCAGGGCAGACAGAGTGTTCATGGTTAGATGCAGCCTCCTCGGGACGCTCTGTAGCTGCCACCTTGGGAGGAGCTGTAACGGTCGCTGCCTCCTCGGGAAGGGCAGGGAAATTGTGCGTCCCAAACAGACAAGATGGTGGAAGCCATCACAGGAAGAGCAGCAGATGGTGGAAGCCCACTGGACTTGGAAGCGCTAAAACCACTGGACTTGGGACCATCAGAATTGGATGCGCTGAGACCACCAGACTCAGGACCACCGGACTCAGGTGCGCTGAGACCACTGGACTTGGGACTATCAGAATTGGATGCGCTGAGACCACCAGACTCAGAACCACTGGACTTGGAAGCGCTGGGACCTACGGACTTGATCTAAGCCACTCTTTAGAACTTTTTTAGGTTACAGGATAATAAGTGTTATAAGTGTATTTTAAAATTTATTTGAATAATTCTGAGTATCTCTTAATCCTTTTACTCAATCTGAATTTTTTATTGTATTTTTTATTATTTATTTATTTACTTATTTACAGACACTGTTCAGGGTCAGTTTGCAGCCATGCATGAAATTTTCTAAGGGCTTCATTCTGGGAAAAACTGAATTGCGAACACATCCTTTTCACATTTTGTTGATTCACATTTGCAACATGTTGTATAATATCAGATATTTCAGTACTGAGTTAAGTTTTAATTTGATTTCATGTAGGATTTACACCAAGTAGCCTACGATAAATATTGCTTTTTTTTGGAACAGAAGAGGTATACACTACAGAAGGTACAAACACTGAAACATGTGAACAAGTCAGGACAGACAAATTCAACATCAAACTAAAACTGTGGTTCTTAACTCCTGTCCTGTCCACTGCTCTGCACATCTTGAATGTCTTTATTTAACAAACCTGATTCAGATCATCAGCTTGTTAGGAAAGATCCATGTGTCACACCCTTACTCAGTGTGGACTTTGTTTCAGTTTGCAAATTTTCCCCAATGAGTTGGTTGTCATGGTTATTGATTTGATTTCATCATTTAGTTTAGGTTAGGGTTAGGGTTGCCTAGGTCTTCAGTTTCTCTCCACTTCATTGGCTCTCCGGCTACACGGTGGGCTCCATCTCCAGCGTCGCCATCGCCTCCGGTCGTCTCCATAGTGTCATCCAGGCTTCCTCCATGGCTCCTCCTTCCAGCACTGCCGCCGTGGAGCACAGTCCTGGCCGTGGAGCACAGTCCTGGCTGTGCACTGGAGTACCATCTGCCCTTCCTTGTTCAAGGTCACCTGTTAGATCACTCCACCTTCTACACCACCCTGGACTTTTTTCTTTGGCCCTCTCCTGGTTCTTCATCCTCCTGCTAAGCCTCCTCCATCCATAAGCAGGTGTGAGGTCATGCCTTCTGGGAAGGGGCGTACTGTCACACCCTCACTCAGTGTGGACTTTGTTTCAGTTTGCACATTTTCCCCAATGAGTTGGCTGTCATGGTTATTGATTTGATTAGGTGTTCATTTAGTTCAGGTGTGTCGTTAATTATCCTTGTTTGCATGTATACTTAAGTTCTGTTTCTGTTCAGTGTTGTCGGATCTTGTTCATGTGTAGATGTTTGGTTACTTGCCTGTGGATTTATTAAAGACTAAAGATGTTTGTGTGTGTTCTACAACACAGCATTGTGACACCATGAACTGAACTGAGGGTACGTTTACACGACAACAATGTACTAAAAACGGAAAAGTTTTTCCTTTGTGTTTTTCGTGTACAGACGACAATGTTGTCAAAACAATCCCCGTTCACAGGGATCTACAAAAACAATTAAAAATGCTGTATTATGCATGTCAGGCCAGTAGTTGGCGATGTTATTGACTAAACACGTAATATGCATCCATATGACGTCATCTTTTTCAAAAATTGGCATTTTTGTTCTTTACACTGAGACAATAACTGTAAAACCTGCACTTTGAAACCCACTTTAAAAAGTTTGCCTTTTCAGGCCTCCAAAACGACATTGTTATGTAAATGAATGGCCAAAACGCATAAAAAGTTTTCCATTTTTAGTTGAAAATGATGCCCCAGGACTGGAGTTGAGAACCACTGCACTAATTAAACACACCTAAACCAGGTAATCAAAGTCTTCAAGGATTATGTTTTATGTGGACCTCAAAGGTCAGATGAGAGTCCATTTTAACACCCAGGTTGGTAACTGATGTTGAAAATGGAACATCCTGGCCCAAGAAGGTAATGCTGGTAATGACAGATGTCCGTAACTGGTTTGGAGTGCCGACTAGGATGGCTTCAGTCTTGGAGCTGTTTACCTGCAAGAAGTTTAGCTTCATCCACGCCTTTATCTCCTCCAGGCTGGACTACTGCAATGCGCTCCTCATCGGGATCCCTGGCAAAAGCCTCCAGAAGCTGCAGTACATTCAGAACAGCGCTGCTAGGATCCTGATGAGGGTGTACGCAAATACAATCGCATCACCCACATCCTCAAATCACTCCATTGGCTCCCTGTCTCATTCAGGATTGAGTACAAGGTTTCACCAGTGTATCCATGGTGAGCCCCCCCTCAGTTTGTCCTGATATAGAGTTGAGTGTCATTAGCACTCAACTGAGGGGGAGCATGTAAAGGATAAACAGTGTGGAGCCGAGCACTGAACCTTGTGGGACACCACAGGTGACAGTAGCTACATTTCCACTGTGGGGCCAAAAGCGAGCGTGCCAGGGAAAGTCACGTTTCCACTGTCACTTCAAGGGCTTGATCGGGCCTCGTCGGGGCTTCCTCTGGGCCAATAGCCAGGGTTTTTTGGCCCGCTGAATACCTTGGTACAAAGCGGGCCAACTGGGGCTTGAGGAGTGGCCATGAACACAGGCGGAGTTAGGAGATGGTCAACACCGCTGCTCATTTTCCATGTTATTATATCAGGCTACCAGCTAACTTAAACATTTAAGATATTTTAAGCAACTTTCACCTCAAAACTCACCTTCAGACACCAGCGAGTGTTTGAAAAAACTTCATTGCGATCCGATGGGGATTCTGATCACTGTATGAGGCAGAAATATACTTATATGTGATGCTAAAGGCTACTTATGCTAATCATTGCGATAATAGATACACACATTAATGGAAAATACCAGAAACTATCTGAGGAAAGTAGACAACTCGTATATGATTATAATCGTGCATTTATTTGGTTTAATGTTTTATCTGTCTCTTCCCTGTGCCTTTGTTGATACCGAACTAATGCAACCGCATATTTGTCACACACTCCAGTTAACTTGTATAACTCATAACTCCAGTTGTCTTCTCATGAGCTCCCACTGTTGTTCTGGCTGAAAGGATAATGGTATAGAGAGACAGAGAGATCGCTCAAACGTCCTCGGATTGCAATCATTGCATAATTTCGAGGAAAATTAATAGAAATGCTCAGAAATGTGACGTTAACGTGATATTTTATTAATAATTTTCTAATCGTGTAAGCATTTGAATTTTAAAGCCTTAATGGAGTTGTTTAGTGCATTCTTGTGATCGTAAATAAATGGAAGCAAGTGCAACTGAATAGTTATGTGTTCTCTTTTTATGTGAAATGGTAAATACTAGTTTGATTCAGCATGATTGATGTGCACTCCTGACACAAATTAATAAATTACTGTCACTTTTTTTGTTGTAAAACATTGGTCAAATATCAACGCTGAAATCTTAAGTCTTAAGTAAAGACCATACGTTCGCTTCTGTCATGTTCATTTTGCGAGCTAGTTTTCAGTCAAAATAAAATGAAATGGTGAGGTCATGTGGCGTTGTTCTGTGGAGGCGTGTTAAGGGCGGGTTTTAGGGAAGTGCTGCGGGGCTACTTACCTGACAGTGGAAATGCAACTTGATTTTGGCCTCAGTGCTTGAGGTCCGAGGCTATTGGCCCAGCACAGCACATTGTTAGCTCTGGCTCACACTGGCCCGACAGTGGAAAAGTAGGTATTGTGTGTCAAGGATTTCAGAGTTCTCTCAGTGAGGTAGGATGAAAACCAGTTGTATAAAGAACCAGAAAGATGATGGAGTGTAGACTGGTTAAGTTAAAGGGTTAGTTCATCCAAAAATGTCATTCCAAAAACTTTCGTTCATCTTTGGAACACAAAAGAAGATCTTTTTAATGAAACTTGAGAGCTTTCTGTCTCTCCATTGGCAGTCTATGCAACTACTGTACCACTTTTAAGCCCCAGAAAGGTAGTAAAGTATGCGTTGGAGATTAATATTTGGTAAGTAAAGTAGTAAATTATGTTTTGTTTTGTTTTTTGTGCAAACAAAACCCTCGCATCACTTCATAAAATTAAGTTAAACCACATGGATTACTTTAATGATGTCTTTACTACCTTTCTGGGGCTTTTTGAAATGAGGTTTTTTGGTGAGTAATTAATGACAGATTTTTCATTTTTGGGTAAACTAACCCTTTATCAGGGACTGTTTTATTGAAGATTATTTGCTTTGTTTTTGATAGCATCATTCCTTTTACATTAGACATGTTTGAGTGTTCTACTTTGAAGTTCAACACTAACTATTGATTCAAAACTGTTGTGGTTTGCAAGTGTGCTGAATTTTCAACGAGTTACATCACAAACAGGCCTATCAGGCTCTTCGTACTGGCTCTATTACATGTGGCCACATATAATATTCAAGGGTGGTGCTTTATAACAGGTTCCTTTACACAGGAAAAATCTTTTTAATCAGGCTTTGCGAGAGCTATTGCTTGCTCCATCATTATGAGCATTTTTTTGTTTGTGTTTTACCATTCTGATAGTTATTATTTATGGGTCAGTTACAGTAATAAAATAATAATAAAATTATGTGTAGTCCATCCAGATGCTATTGTATGTTATTCATAATAATAATGATAATAACAACAACAACAACAACAACAACAAAAGGACCTGGTGCTGATGGAAAGCTGGTTGAATCAGTGACAGTTACACACTGCTGTTTTATTTTTATTGTTTATGATGCTATTCCTTATTTGTTAAGTGGCAAGTGCAGATCTTTCAACTGAAATATTATTTCTAGAATGTAGCCGATACAAGTCAAGTTGTGTGTACAGTATATTTGGGATAGAGTGAGAGTGTCAGTTTATTGACGAAATTTACAAGTGAATTAGATTGCCGATGCTCCTTTTGCAAAGACAAGCAAACTGTGGGAGGTCAGTTATTTCAACAGTAAAGATGAACTGCATTGAGTTTACTGGCACTGCCTCCTCTAGGGTGGGGAGAATACTGTTTTTTTCTACTTTGCCCATCAATGTAGATTAATTGAAACCAC
This sequence comes from Anabarilius grahami, assembly GCA_003731715.1. Taxonomy (NCBI): domain Eukaryota; kingdom Metazoa; phylum Chordata; class Actinopteri; order Cypriniformes; family Xenocyprididae; genus Anabarilius; species Anabarilius grahami. The sequence goes on from RJVU01059915.1 coordinate 3,196,358, forward strand.
AATTCTGCCCCTACTTTTGAGCTGGGAAAGTTTAGGGGCAGATAGTTGCTTCCTGATTTAGTTTTAGCTGGTCATGATTACCACTGATGCATATGCAGTACAGTCAATTCAACACAGCTAAAGAAAAGAAAATCTAAAAAGTTTGTCAAGAGGGAGTTCTGTTCAGTTTTTCCCCCAGATGTTCCTCTGATGTTATTTGTCAATTACATTAAAATATGAACATGCCCTCAAATAGAATTATTGGCAGCCATGTGTCACGGGGTTGTGTAGTGCGATAAAAATGTGTGATGCAGAATTGAAAGAAACGAGGAGACTTTAATGAAGCACCCTTCAAGATACTGTAACAACTACCATTAACAACACAGAACAACCAGTGTATGTATATATATATATATATATATATATAATGTACTATATGTGACCCTGGACCACAAAACCAGTCATAAGTCGCACAGGTATATTTGTAGAAATAGCCAACAATACATTGTATGGGTCAAAATTATCGATTTTTCTTTTTATACCAAAAATGATTAGGATATTAAGTACAGATCATGTTTCATGAAGATATTTTGTAAATTTCCTACCGTAAATATATCAAAAATGTATTTTTGTGAGTGGATTTGCATTGCTAAGGACTTGATTTAGACAGCTTTAAAGGCGATTTTCTCAATATTTGTGCAAAATGTGCAATATTTTTTTTTGCATTCTCAGATTCCAGATTTTCAAATAGTTGTATCTCTTACAAATATTCTCCTATCCTAACAAATCAGACATTAATGGAAAGCTTATTTAATCAATTAAAAAAAAGACCCTTATGACTGGTTTTGTGGTCCAGGGTCTCACACACACACACACAATGTATACACTCTAAAAAATGCTGGGTTAAAAACAACCCAAGTTGGGTTGAAAATGGACAAACCCAGCGGCTGGGTTAAATGTTTGCCCAACCTTCTGGGTAGTTTTATTTAACCCAAATATTGTTTAAAAATTACTGTATTTCTTGCTTAAAATGAACCCAAAATATGTTGGAAATTAACATTTTATTAACATGTTTCATAAACAAACTTTTATTAATACTTTTTTTGAATAATATTTAAACAATAAACATTTATTAAATTGCTTATTAATAAATGCTCATCTTTTTGATTATTATTGTTGCCTCTAGTAATTATGAGTCTGATTTTTAATTTCCAACCTATTTTGGGTTCATTTTAAGCCAGACATATAGTCATTTGTAAACAATTGTTGGGTTAAATAAAACTACCCAGCAGGTTGGGCAAACATTTAACCCAACTGCTGGGTCAAAACAACCCAATCGTTGGGTTTGTCCATTTTCAACCCAACTTGGGTTGTTTTTAACCCAGCATTTTTTTAGAGTGTATATATACAGCTATGGAAAAAAATAAGAGACCACTTAACATTGATTTCTGAACTTGGAGTGGTCTCTTAATTTTTTCCATAGCTGTATATATATATAATGTATGTAAAATAAGTTGTTCTTGTTCTGTGTTTGTGTGTGTGTGTATATATATAATTTCATTAAAATTACGAATGGCATCTACACTAATGTTAGTCCTTTTGTCTCACTTCTCACACTTGGATTTCTTATCCCCAGGACTTCTAGATCCAGCTTCAGTCCAGCCAGATGTTTCACTCCCTTCTATTAAATGTCGCTGTCCCACAATTGCAACTTGACTGACTGTCAAAGATTAATTTTCTGCATGCCCCTTCAGTCTTTCACATGTAGCCTCACAAAACTCAGACACTTCATTCTCATGGTCCAGTAACACACTGTAGCTAACTCATTTTGACATTATGTATAGCCAGAGTAGAACTGGCCCCTTCAGTGTAGCCTGGTTCTCCCAAGTTTTTTTTTTTTTTTTTTTTTCCTTGTATCTTTCTCCACAATTTTTTTTCTTTCTTTCATTGTTCCTTGCCACAGTCGCCTCTGGCTTGCTTTACTGGGGGACTGAACTAAAGAATTATGGAATAACTTTACAGCAGAAAGTTGGGAGATATTATCAAAATCTTGTACGACAAGATCATGGTAATACGTGTATTCTGAAAAGCGTTTTCCAAATACTCCTGACTTGACTTGAGACCTGACCAGGCAACATCAAAGAAAAAAAAAGCCCCGTCTACCAGTTAGGATGATGGGTGGTGATGAACATTGCGCTGACTTCCTGTACGCAACACTCGCAAACTATGCTTTGACTTCCTGCCACACTCCCTCTTTTAGATGGCAAACTACTTTATGATTCACCAAAATGTTTATGCAAATAGAAGCCTTCTAAGGGACAGCAAAATGATGACATCAGTGCGGAACCCACAGAAGGTCAAATAAGTACATGAACAGAATGAGATACAGAATGATGTAATGGTCTCACACAAGGCATATACATTCCCTACATATAACTGTTTCATATGCTTTCGATTCCCTTCAGTACGAGACAGCATTGAAACTGCATTTCGTCGTCATTTTGTTCCATCACACACAATACTACAATAACAAAACTGTTTTTTTTTTTTAAAGAAATTGCTCTTAAAGGGATAGTTCACACAAAAATAAAAATTATCCCATGATTTACTCACCCTCAAGCCATCCTAGGTGTATATGACTATCTTCTTTCAGACGAACACAATCAGAGTTATGTTTAAAAATATCCTGGCTCTTCCAAGCTTTATAATGGGAGTGAATGGGGCTCGAGATTTTGAAGCCCAAAAAAGTGCATCCATCCATCATGAAAGTAGGGGAGCGCGGGGCATAAACTAACGCGGGGCTAGTTGTAACACACGTGGTTTAAATACTTCCACGCACGTTAGCATGAAGAAACTTAGCGTATTTACTAGATGCCATATCGACAATATATGGAGAAAAAATTGCGAGAAAAAGATAGAGAAAAAGATATCGCTGAACATTTATTTAATAATAGCAAAAGTAAATTTCTTACTTTAGCTAATTTTTCATCTATATTTTTTGCATTTATTTGAAATTAGACAAATCTGATATTATTTTAATCTTCAATCTGTTGTTTGGCAGTTTGGGTAGTTCTTTAATGCTTCACTAACTATCGGAAGACACTAACCAGATTTAATTTCCAGTTGCACAGATAGGGTTCGTTGTAACACTGCGTTACAATGTGCCCCGCTATTAGAAATATGCTATTCTTTACAGTTATGATACAACAGGCATAATCAACTTTTATGAATTTCTGTTGAGAAACCATGGGAAAAGGTGATTAAAGACTGAGAGGAAGAACCTGAACATTCAGAAAATATTATTTCAAAAAATGTACAGCATTTGTACTGGCTCGTCTATTTATCTCGTGTTCTGTGAGAGTGTTCATTGTCAAACTACAAAATTATAAAAATTTGAATTTCTAAAAAAATTATAATTGTCTTTTATTGGCAAAATATTTAGTTTGTCATGTATATATTTTTAATTGAATCAGATAACATTTTTAGTTGTCATACACTCTAAAAAATGCTGGGTTAAAAACAACCCAAGTTGGGTTGAAAATGGACAAACCCAGCGATTGGGTTGTTTTAAGCCAGTGGCTGGGTTAAATGTTTGCCCAACCTGCTGGGTAGTTTTATTTAACCCAAATATTGTTTAAAAATGACTGTATTTCTTGCTTAAAATGAACCCAAAATATGTTGGAAATTAACATTTATTAATATGTTTCATAAACAAACATTTATTAATACTTTTTTGAATAATATTTAAACAATAAACATTTATTAATTTGCTCATCTTTTTGATTATTATTGTTGCCTTTAGTAATTATGAGTCTGATTTTGGGTTCATTTTAAGCCAGACATATAGTAATTTGTAAACAATTGTTGGGTTAAATAAAACTACCCAGCAGGTTGGGCAAACATTTAACCCAACTGCTGGGTCAAAACAACCCAATCGCTGGGTTTGTCCATTTTCAACCCAACTTGGGTTGTTTTTAACCCAGCATTTTTTAGAGTGTATAGTCATGTTACAACGTGCCCCACGTTTGGGGCATGTTGTCACATTTCACTTCCCTTCTCTCAGGGTGAATAAAGAAAAAAGTATACACTGTATTAATGAAACAAAGCCACATATGAAACAAAGCCACATATTTGTTCCAGATACATGTGAAATTAATGTGGAACAAAAGAAATTCCCTGAACCCCAAGTAGATTTACACAAACTGAGAAAGTCAAAAAGCGTTAGGTTGTGCCCCGCTCTCCCCTAATCCATACGGCTCCAGGGGGTTAATAAAGGCATTCTGAAGCGAAGTTAAAGGCGTTTTTGTAAGAAAAATATCCATAATTATAACTTTATAAACTGTAATTATTAGCTTCCAGACAGAGTTGAGTTCCGGCGTATGGCGTAGGATGCAGGAGTAGCATAAGCTTAGACTCCTCTCGCCGTTCAAACAAATAGGGCTGGGCAACAAACTCAAGCTCCTCCGACATTTCTCTTTAAAATTTCTTGTTTTAGACTTAATACGTGACCGGTGTTTTGTTTTGCTCTATCCTCTGCGCTTCCATGTTCGTCAATACGTCTTACATCAGGTCAAAAGTCACTCTTCTGCAGGAACTAGGCTCGCGTATGATCGTTATAAAGTTTATAAAGTTGTAATTATGGATATTTTTCTTACAAAAGCCCATCGTTTCGCTTCAGAAGGCCTATATTAACCACCTGGAGCCGTATGGATTACTTTTACGATGGATGGATGCGCTTTTTTGGAGCCCTATTCACTCCCATTATAAAGCTTGGAAGAGCCAGGATATTTTTTATAATAACTCTGATTGAGGGTGTGTAAATAATGGGATAATTTTCATTTTTGGGTGAACTGTCCCTTTAACTTGAGTATTCAGTTACAAGAAAATAAAAAGAGTCAAGAAAAAAAATGAGTTTGACAATGAAATATTGATTTCATACCAAATGAGAATGAAAAAAATACAGTAATTTGTTTTATAATTTTATAATTCTTTTACAATAAAATTTGATCACATATGAAAATAGTTCATTGTATTTAAAAAGAGAATATCTTTCATTTAAATTTTTTTATTCATCAAAAATAAAATAAATAAACGCATCAAACTCCAAATGTAATAAATTACAACAAAATGAGATGGAATTATCATTTTTTTAATAGCAACGTTTTGCAAATAGCTAAAATAGTTTTAGACAAACCAAAGTCTCCTGTAAAAGACACCTCAGCTAAATTCAACTTCAGAATTGTGCGAGAGTCCCTGTCCAAGGTATTGCCTGTGAACTAAGATGCTTAGTGAAATTCTTAAGATCTAAAGGGACTGTCCCTTTTTAAGGTGACTAACACACAATTCCCAGCCAGGTGAAAGGGAGAGACCCAGGGGAAATTTATAGAGAGCTGATAAACTCTGGCCACCCGCACACCCGACACACTCTCAAAAAGACCTACAGACGAGCAGAAAGGTCTGCCATGTGCAGACACAACACGCTGTGAAGCGCTTCTGCAACCAAGGAAGTCACTTTTTCCGTATTCTTAGAATTCGGAGTAGACTACAGCAGGAGGAAGGATGTGGAGCAATAGACAGTTTGCGTGAGACGTCAAGTGAGGAGTTCAGTGGAAATTGGTATGGTTGTAGGTTTCAGGTAGGTTTCTGAGCCATGAAATGTCTTTGTTAGAGTTTGAAGGTGTCTGTTGAAGAGCTCAGAGATGTGCAGCGCTGCAGGAACAACAATGAATGGCTCACTGAGATGAGGTAAGTCAATTCTAGAAGGACTGGGGCTAGTCATCAAATTGCTGTTTATCTATTGTGCATTTTGTAGCTACAACTACCTGCAGCTCTAACTATATCTTTGGTAACTTCATACGCAACTGTATGTAAAAAGAGAAATTGTTTGTTTATAAACAAAGAAAGAGTTTTCCATTAAAGCAACATACTAAGCAATGTTTCCTCAGTCACAAATATTGTGACAGACCCATTAAAAAGAGTACATTTTCTGTTCAGTTTGTATCCAGTAAGCGTGGATGCGTGGAAATAACCTAATATGCATGCATAATAAGGACATGGTATTCCCCCTAACAGACACCATCGGTTTCACTTTTTCTGAACAGCTCTTTCAAAGAGAAAGCAAAGAACAGCCGCAGAAGAATAATGTGACTCTTTCATGGTTGTCAAGGTGGATTATTATGAGTGGACCTGCAAAGAACATTCTTAACATGATGTTTTGTGGACGTAGAAGATGAGTCATTTTATTTGATTGTGTTCACTACTGTTCTGAATGTAATCTAAAGGGAAAATGAGTATGCAATGCGTAAAATCGGGGATTGTTCTGATGTCATTTGCTTACTCAGTACTCAGTGTAGAGTCTGTTGATATCAAAATGCAGCTACATCTGATTACTGGGTCAGTAAAGATTTCACATGCTTCAATCAGAGGTTCTTCAAGAAAAACTAGAACTTATATTTTGTACCTTTATGATTCTTTCTTTCTTTCTTTCTTTCTTCACTGACATGAATGAGGCGACCAGGACTGCTTCTGTAATATTACGCTTTATAATCATTGATGTAGTACCCAGTTCATGTAATAAAATAAACATTTTGTCAAAAATGAGTCTTGCATAGTCATTCTGTTAACATTCACAATGACAGACAAACGTTCAAGGAACCCTTTTTATGTATACTACAGTTTTTTTATTCGTTTTGGTACTATTTTCACAAGTAAGGTGTACATTTTCAGAACTCAAAATCACACTTTCAACACAGCTAGTCATTCTTTCAAAACCTGATCTCATGCTTTTATTGCAGATATACACATTTTCAGTCCACATAATCTTCAAAACACAAGAATATGTAATGAGAACATTTGGTTTAATCACAGAAACACAACAGTATGATCTTTCAATTTAGTACTTTTAACAATCAGTTCAATTTAATAGCAAACTGCAAGATACATGTTTCAAATCTTGTTGCTGAAATAATTACAGTAACACAGGCTACATTACCTCACTTAGGCAACATAAAATCCATAATGTTTGTAGTATCTCTTTGATCTTTTTTAATTGCTTTGGCCCCATTTTCTCAAGCAAGTGTTAATTTTATAAAACTCTTAGTATTAATATCACAACAGATCATCAAAAGTGCATTTTTTTCAAACATTTCAGCATGTTTTCAATTGTGTTAGTATAATGCACAAAATCACAAAGTATCCTTTTCACTTCACAAAATAAGTGTTTATAAAATAAATTCATTCACAGTAACTGCCTTTCATAATGCTATTACTATCAAACTTTTCATTTGCATCTCTTTAGTTCAGTTTGTCTATTATTTAATCCAATGGTTTATTTTGATGGTTCCTTTAACACATTCTGTAGACAATAAGTAACGTTGCACCTACATGTCTACTAACTCTCATTAGTGTGTTAGTAGAGTATTAGTAGACTGGTAGGGTTAGGGTTAGAATAAGTTAACATGTAGTTGCAAAGTTACTTAAAGTCAGTAGTATGTTCAAAGAGGACCATCAAAATAAAGTGTTACCAATCCAACTGATCTTAATGGTTAATCAATAAATCATTTAGTACATCTGTAGATTTCTATACAGATTCTATAGATATAGTTTCTACTTTGTTAGCAATTTCCGATACGGATAAACAAATGTAGTTAATTCTTTTTACATTATAAGTGATTTATGTATGTGAGAACCACTATATTCAAAGTGTGTGTGTGTGTGTGTGTGTGTGTGTGTGTGTGTGTGGCAGACAGAATTGAAATTTGTGAACGCAGAGCAGGATAGAGTACAACGGAGAGGAAACAGTCAATGACTGTATAACATTATATTGATCAGAGATGCGTCAGAAGAAGGGAGACGGATGGCATCAAATACAGCAGTTTATATTACAGTATGTGATACTGTAAACAGAGGTATTACCATGGTAGAGATTGCCACATTGCTGTAATTCACCCTTATAAAGATAAACTACAGTATAGATTTAGTCATGGCACAGTGAGAACATTTACTGTATTGACAGCAAACTCTGTTCTAGTACAAAACCTCATGGTTAACCATTATTAAGCATTAAGATCAGTTGGATTAAATAATCAAATGTATCAAACTGAACTAAAGAGATGCAAATGAAAAGTTTGATAGTAAGAGCTTTAATGAAACATTTATATAGATGAAACACTTACTTTGTGTTGTGAAAAAGATACTTTGTGATTTTGTGTATTGTACTAACACGATTGAAAACATGCCGAAACGTTTGAAAAAAAAGTGCACTTTTGATGATGTTGTAAGATTAGTACTAAGAATTTTGAAAATGCAGCGCTTGCTTTTGAAAACTGTGCCAAAGCAAATTAAAAAACTGTAATTTCTCCTTTGAAAACTGCATTTAAAGAATTAGTTCACTTTCAAATTAAAATGATAAAGCTCGGATGCATCAGGATATTTATTAATATATCTCAGATTGTGTTCATCAGAAAGAAGAAAGTCATATACATCTAGGATGGCTTGAGGGTGAGTTATAAATGTACTTCACACGACTCCGGGAGGTTAATAAAGGCCTTCTGAAGCGAAGTGATGTACATTTTTGTAAAAAAATAACATATTTAACAAGTTATGAAGTCAAATATCTAGCTTTGTGTAAAACTCTCGCAGTTCAAAACGCTTACGCAACGTCCTACGCCTTCCCTATTCAACCTGCAAAAAAAGTATAAGTGATGCGACATTGCCATTTAAATGCTCATTTACTGACTCATACATAAATTGATCACTTAGAACTCAAAACTCAATGTTTTGAGAAAGAAAGAAATTAGTTTTACACCTTGCATTATTGTTTATAGTGTAAATATATATATGGTAACACTTTACAATAAGGTGCGTTAGTTAACATTAGTTAACTACATTAGTAAGGCTTGCCCAATCGACCCAAAGACGGTTTTCCATCGGGCGGGGAAGGTTTCTTGCGCGTTCGGTCTTTTCAGCCTGGCAAAGTAGTTTAATTTATCTGACTCCATTTTATTATGACCTTAAATTTAGGGTGGAGTTCCAATTTATTATTGACCATTTATATGATAATTTATCTAGACATTTGATTATTCAGTTTAGCTCTTTACTCTTATTTTATTCATTCGGATTCCTATAACGCTTTGAGTCTCGCATCGGCCGGGCATACCATCTCATACTCACAAACTCATCAGTCTTGGTCATTAGACAGAAGCGATTAACTAATATTCTAGAGGCCGTACTCACTTTGATCATTCTAGGATACGTTATTTAGTCCCCATAGATCTGAACACAATGAATTAAGGTAAGACTATTTTTAACCAGAGGTCATGACCATTTTCATAGAACCAAGCCGACCAATTTATATAATCATGCAGTGGTTTTCCCACAGACACTCGTGCCTCCTGTAACATCTCTTTAAATACTCAGACCAAGACAGAAACTTCTTTCAAATGGAAACATGAGTTCACAATGGGAATTTGCATTAATCAGGGTCCCAGACTGAGTAATTCACAGCTTTTTGGGGACAGAAAGTCCATTTGCATGAAAGGGGACACATCCATTACAGAGAGCAAAATATCTCTAAACTCTTAAAACATTTAATACCTTCTGGTTCACTTTTGTGGGAATGAGACCTTTGTACCAGTCGCACTGAGACATTTCAAATGATACCAAACATGTATAGCATTGTGTGACAATTGTTCACATTAAACCATATACATTTTGGGTGGTCTTACAGTTAACATGAACTAATAATGAACTGCATTTCTGCAGCATTTATTAATCTTCTTTGTTAATGTTAATTTCAACATTTGCTAATACATTAAAATCAAGAGATGTATTTGTTAACATTAGTTAATGCTCTGTGAAGTAACATGAACAAGCTATGAACAGCTGGATTTTTATTACAGTTTTTCTTAATCGATTTGACACATTTCTCCAAACTCGGATCACTGTTCTCAAAACACTTAACTCCTGAACACTTTCTAATTGTCCTAAACAGATTGTAAGCTTTCATTAATTTCATACAAATTGCAAATCTTGTGAACCATTTTCTCAAAATACTACACACAAAATTCTCAGACGTTTTCATAATAGTTCATACATCCAACCAAAACTTTAATATATCAGGAAAAATTGATTAATAATACACACAACACAGGAAATGCTGTTTTCACAAATGTTTACATTTATCACAATTGCATTATGTAACAGGGAAAATCAGGGACGTGCAGAGAGTTCCTCAGGGGCAGGGGCTCAAATGTATAAAAGAGGCCATGTAAAAAAAACAAAAAAAACTAAATATATATACAGGTGCTGGTCATATAATTAGAATATCGTGAAAAAGTTAATTTTTTTATTGTAAATTATTTTTAAAAATGAAACTTTCATATATTCTAGATTCCCTACATGTAAAGTAAAACATTTCAAAAGTTTTTTTTTTAAATTTTGATGATTAGAGCGTACAGCTCATGAAAGTCCAAAATCCAGTATCTCAAAATATTAGAATATTTCCTAAAATCAATCAAAAAATGGATTTTCAAAACAGAAAAGTTCAAGTTCTTTAAAGTATGTTCATTTGTACACTCAATACTTGGTCGGCAGCACATATTACAGCAAATGACTTGCTCCTAGCACAAGTTACAGCATCAGTGAAGTGTGGCATGGAAGTGATCAGCCTGTGGCACTGCTGAGGCACTATTGAGCCTTCAGATCATCTGTATATTGTTGGATCGACTGTTTCTCTTCTTTCTCTTGAAAATATCCCATAGATTCAGGGGTCAGGCATGTTGGCTGGCCAATAAAGCACAGTAATATCATGGTCAGCAAACCACTTGGAAGTGGTTTTTGCACTGTGGGCAGGTGCTAAAGTCCTGCTGGAAAAGGAAATCAGCATCTTCATAAAGCTTATCAGCAGATGGAAGCATAAAGTGCTCCAAAATCTCCTGGAAGATGGCTGCATTGACTTTGCACTTGATAAAACACAATGGACCAACACCAGCAGACGTCACGGCCCCCCAAATCATTACTAACTTCAGAAAATTCCCACTAGACTTCAAGCAGCTTGGATTCTGTGCCTCTCCAGTCTTCCTTCAGACTCTGGCACCATGATTTCAACATGAAATGCAAAATTTACTTTTATCTGAAAAGAGGACTTTTGACCACTGTTCACTGTCCAGTTCTTTTTCTCCTTTGCCCAGGTAAGATGCTTCTGATGTTGTTTCTGTTTCAGAAGTGGCTTGGTAGTCCTTTTCCTGAAGATGTCTGAGTGTGGTGACTCTTGATGCGCTGACTCCGGCTTCATTTGACTCATTGTGAAGCTCTCCCAAGTGTCTGAATCGGCTTTACTTGACAGCATTCTCAAGCTTGTGGTCATCCCTGTTGCTTGTGCACCTTTGCCTACCCAATTTCTTCCTTCTAGTCAACTTTGCATTTAATATGCTTTGATACATCACTCTGTAAACAGCCACCACATTCAGTAATGACCATCTGTGACTTACTCTCTTTGTGGAGGCTGTCAGTGATTGTCTCCTGGACCATTGTCAAGTCAGCAGTCTTCCCCATTAGTGTGGTTTCAAAGAACAAGAGATACCCGGAATTTATACTGTAGGGATGGTCATTTAATGAAAC
>RJVU01059915.1:3208939-3248574 GCA_003731715.1 Anabarilius grahami
TTTTTACTGTATTTTTAATTAAATAAATGTAGCCTTGGTGAGCAGACGAAACTTCTTTTAAAAACATTAAAAATCTTAGTGGTTCCAAACTTTTGGACTGTACTGTATATATATACACACAGTATATTGCCAAAAGTTTTGGGACGCCTGCTTTACGTGCACATGAACTTTACAGTTTTTTACAATCGCTATGACAGTTTTTTCGATACATTTAACAATTTTCCTAAACTCTTAACGCACCAACACACCTAAAACACACAATCATAAATTTCATGCTCAAAATCACACATTGTAAACTAAACCCCAAAACTAATTTTCAAAATACAATAATAAACTAACACAATACATTATGTCTAACAAAACACTGCAAACATGTTTTAAAATCAAATAATTATTCAAAACACTAACACATGTTCTCTTCCAACAGGAACATTTAGTCAATCATAACACAATGACAAAAAAAAACACTATCATCAGCTAAAATTACAGAAACGGCATTATTTTATGTGTCAGGTCTGCCCTTATACAATAGAAAGTATATTGTATTGATCATAGATTGTGTTTTGCATTGTAGTTTCTTTTGAAGCCTCTCTACATTTTTGTTTTGTTGGGTTTAGTAAATGCATGCATTTTGTTTCTTTTGGTGCAGAAATTCAATACAAAAAAGGAATGACCATCTCAGAGTAGCTTTATAAAATGTACAGGTTATGTAAAAAAAAAAAATACAGACACAGAATGTGGTTCCTAGATGGGAATCAGCTGTGATTTATATATTTGCATAATTGCAATAAGCTGTTTCTCATTAGCAATGGAATAAAATACAGGGAATATATTTGTGTTTCAATTCACAATATGAACAGCTGTTCACTTTGACGTTAGCCTATATAAGTAATGTTTAGAACATGATGTTATCTGTTCTGACATACAGTGTGAAAGCATTTGTAAATTTCACTGTAAAATTACATTGTTTTGGTCTTGGTTGAGCTTGTGTGTAAAAGTTAAAAGTTAAATTGGTGTTAACTGTATGCATTTTGTATCAAAGCAACAAGAAATGTGTTAATTGTATAGCCTACAAAGACGGATGTTGTGCTAACCGTGTTAAGAGTTTAGGAAACTGATTAAATGTATTGAAAAAACTGTCATAGCGATTGTAAAAAACTGTAATGACATCCCATTCTCAATCCAAAATTACTGTTTTTTACGATTGCTTAAGCACAATTATAAAAAACAAGGCTCATTTTGTCAAAACACTACACACAATTCACAGATCCACACACACAAGTAGCAGAACACCTCAGTTTTTTTGCAAAATGAAACGCTTCATTCAAAACTTTACATTAATTTAACAAAACCCAACTGTAACACCGTATGGAACACACATGGTTCATACATTCTGATTCTGTTTGATTCATTTACACACTGCTGTGCTCAATCTTACACTTTTATACTTTTCTAATGATATAGTCTGTTTTTTATTTTTTTCAGAGATATTGTTAAAGTACATGAATATATTAAACAACAACAACAACAACAACAACAACAAAAACAACAACACAAGACCAGGGGCCCGTTTCAGTAAAGAGGTTCAACCAACTCTGAGTTGAAACTTGAACTTACTCTGAGATGGGAAACTCTGAGTTTTCAGTTTCAGAACAGCTGAATTGAGTTAGTTCAATCGACTCTGAGTAGGTTGACTCGAAGTTAAGCGCGTGCACCACGACTATAAAAAGCCATCATCAATGGAGCTCCGATATTACGATTCATCATGGCAACAGCATGTGACAAATGACGTCCGGATACTTCTGAGTCAATGCAAGTTAACTCACTGTTATAATATCAAAGGTGAAAACTGGTAGAATGGTAAGTTATTGAACTAATATTTATTTTCATGGTATCCCACATGCAAAAAAAAGAAGAAGAAAAAAATTATGCAGGATGCAATAATAAGAGTGTAAATAATTGTATCGTTATTAAACACTCGTTAGGCAATTTACTTCCACTTTTAGAAAATTTTCTTCATTTTTATTGAAAATAAATGCCTTTCTGATGTGATATGTGATGGGAAAAGGGAGAATAATGAGCTTGGCAAAAGGTGGATTCGAACCCAGTAAATCACATCACAAGTTACAGTTTTTTTCAGTTGCTAACAAGCATTGTTCAATACCGAAACCACATTTTCAAAACTCTTCACACAGTCAGCGAAACAGAAGTCAATGCAGACCAAACTGTGAACCATTTTTCATTGCTTTCAGACAAAATGCATTCAGTGACCACACTTTTCAAAATTCAGCAACTCTTTTCCCATTCGTACTCCACAACATGCAAAATACTGTGTATTTTCAGCATATTTTTCTAATGCTCACACACTGCATTCGAAATGATTAAAAACACATTCAAAACAGAATGATGGCAAACTCCAAGAATTTATGCAGTAATTATTTTAAAATATTCTCAATTTTATAGCCAAAAATTGCCAGAGACGACATCAGATGTGATGTTGATGAGAACTTGTGGCCAAATGCAAGAGAGAGAGAGAGCAGACTAGAACCATCACTGTAATTTACTATAATGAACAACTACACATGTTGTTACAGTAATGTGTAGAATGCATTTTATTTATTCTTTTTTTATTATCATTACAGCCCTTGAGTTTTTTCCCTCTTTTTTGGAAATGAAATTTTGATTAATTTCTGATTCATTCGTGTTACAAATGCTTTCAATAAAGTGAAATTGTGTTACAGTATTCTATATGAAGAACTGATTTATGTGGAAAATCATTGAAACTTTAAAAAAGTTCATCAATTATGTAATGCTTCCTGTTGTTGGTGTTTTTTAGGTCAGTGTGTTGTGAATGAAATGTGTGTTTTCTGAATGAGAATTGTTGCCAGTGTTATGTTGGTCTGAGTGAGTTTTATGTGAGATTAACTGGCCAACATTCATGCTGGTAATGCAGACTGTGTGAAGAGTTTTGAAAATGTGGTTTCGGTATTGAACAATGCTTATTAGCAACTGAAAAAAACTGTAAATGTTATTTTTAATTTGATGACCAAAAATATTTGTTCATCCTTCTGAGATTGTCCCCATTTTTAAACCAAACGTTTCAAGATATAGGAAATACAACATTTGATAGAAAACACTATCATTTACAGTTTTTTACAGACGCCAGGACACATTCTCAATACTTAGGTCACTTTTGCAAAACTCATAATATAGTTATGAAATATATTCTGAATCTAAAAAATCAAATACTATCAAAACAATTAGATGAAACGGAACACCTACACAAGCATTAGTCTTTCAGTTTAATTACCATCCATTCAAAAGGGGAAACTTAGGAATAATTTTGTCCTGTAATGTAAACATGGACCATGTAACATGTACTGCAGTGAATTATAAGCAGTAGAGAGTGTCATTCTTGTTTTATAAAGAAATTAAAAAAAAGAAAACATTGTATAATGCTAACTGATGTTAGTGTTTTTAGGTCGATGTTTTATGAGTGACAAAGTGTGTTTGCTTGGTGAAAACCGTTGCTAGTGTTCTGGAAGAATGAGTTGATTTGAGACATGTATGAAGTGTTTTGGTAGATTTAGTGCATTTTGAATGTGAAGTTAACCTCTGTGCCAAGATGAATGTTGGTTCGGAGAACTGTGTGAAGAGTTTTGAAAAAGTGAACTAAGTATTGAGAAATGAGCCCTAGCGATTGTAAAAAACTGTAAAAATAAAAAGAACATTAATTAATTAATTACCACTTTAACCAGCAGATGGCGGCAGAGGAGCATTTATTGGCTCATATTAGACATTTCATGTAATATTGTTTCCACACTTTTCACTTTTGAAAAAATATGAAACATCATAAAATCAATAGGTTTAAAAATAAATGTCAAGGTTAAGTAAGAAGTACTCACAAAGTCTCATGAAAAACAATAACTTTTCTTGTCCACGAATTACACAGAAAACCGTCTCTCCCTCCCTTAAAGGTGATACAGAGGATCTTTTCGTCGACTGAGAAACCAAAGACTGTTAGTGAGTTTTTTTTCAAATGAGCGCATGCGTAAGAACAACCCCACTCCTTCACAGCTCATATCGAGGGAACGCCTCCCAAAACTCATGCACGAGTATTGGAACACGAGTGTTTGTTTACCACCGGCATTCGCTGTGTCGTGTTAAGGGGGTCGCACACCGGACGCGAAGCTCAGCGCCGCGACACGTCTTTAAAATTCGAACGCATTGTTTTGTATGAGTGTACGCACACCGGCGGCGATATTCGGCGCCTGTCCGCGGCGCCCAGCTACGACTCAGAAAACAATAGAAAACAATGCGTTCGAATTTTAAAGACGTGTTGCGGCGCTGAGCTTCGCGTCCGGTGCGCGACCCCCTTTAGTGGATTCATTATGTCGGACTCACCGCAGGTAACTCATAATCTGCAGTTGTTACTCCTGTCTCCTGACAAAAACATTGCATGCGGCGCCTGTGGAGTGTGGAAAGTTACTGGAGCGCGCAGCCGCACGTCTCTCACAAGGAACGTCATGGCAGTGATTGACAAGCCAGAGGGCCAATCGTTTACGCGATGATCGCGTAAACGATTGGCTGATGTTTTTAAGGCCCTACCTCGTGCACAGATGATGTATATTAATATTATTGCTTTCAGTGCACCTAATAAATAGTCTTTTATCAGTTAGTAAAGACAGTTTCAAGTAATATTGCAAAAATGTATAAAACAAAACATCCTCTTTAGCACCTTTAATCACTGACTGAAGCTGTCTGTCAGCGCAGCACAAGCTCACTGATTTCGGCATACTTGTGAAAGCTCTCATTTTGTTCAATGAATCTAAGTGCACAATTAACCCTTAGTTTACATATGGTCGAATTTAATTTGCTGAGGAGGAACTGAGGGATGCATCTTTTTAATGTTGTCTTATATTTGAATAACTAAATTAGTTACTAACAACTGTTAGTATTTTGACAGTCATTGCGCTTTGATATGTTCATGTTGGATAAAAAACTAGTGCTAGTGTTTGAGAGAATGACTCGATTTTGAATCAGGTTTGCTGTGTTTTCATAGAGTTAGTATATGTAGCGTTTTGAAATGTAGAGTTTGTTTTTATTTAACAAAATATGGTTTTGGGCAGAAAATTAACTGTTTGGCTATTGTGTGATGTAGGAGTGTTGCTGTCTTCAGAGTTTAGAAAAAGTACTTTAAGTATTGGTAAACGCTTCTTAGCAATTGAAAAAAACTGTAATACATTAACTAATGTTAACAAATGAAACTTATTGTAAAGTGTTACCATATATACACGCACACAGTTTTTCTGAATTGCTAAAACACTAAATCCCATTCTCTGAAATTCTCAATAGCCTAAACCAATTTGTCGGATAAATCACTCTTTCTGCAAAACTTTAACCAAGTTCAGGCAGTTTGACACTGTTTGCAAATCTCATGCAAAACTCTAAACACGTTCTCACTCACTACAATACATTTCGCACTGTGATGCGCTTGTTTTGCAAAACGCTAAACACAAGCAACAAAGTTAAACACAACTACAACACAGTTGTCATCGCCCAACGACACAGAATTGTTCACACTTGTTTTCAATGATGTGATTAAACCAACTGTATGAAATATAGGCCAGTTCAGAGTGCAAAGGTGACACAGGTGCTGAATGATGATACCAACAATAGATGCAAACAATAGGAAAAGTAGAGGAGGAAGAGTATGAGGAGAGGTGGTGAGGCCTGCATTGCCAGCAAGAACACTCCCTTTTTCAGTTCCCAGAAAGCTACTAAAGATGTATTTAAAACAGTTCATGTGACTACAGTGGTTCAATCTTAATATTATAAAGCGACGAGAATACTTTGTGTGCAGCAAACAAAAAAACTAAATAGCGACTTTATTCGACAATATCTAGTGATGGGCGATTTTTTAAAACACTGATTCATGAAGCTTTACGAATCTTTTGTTTCGAATCAGTGATTCAGATCGCGTGTCAAACTGCCAAACTCACGTGAACTATTGAAGTTTCAAAACATTTATGACGTAACGAAGCCTCGTTTACTGAAATCACATGACTTTGATGCTCTGAACCACTGATTCAAAACACAAGATTCGTAAAGCTCCGAAGCTTCATGAAGCAGTGTTTTAAGATCGCCCATCACTAGATATCGTTGAATAAAGTCGTTATTTTGTTTTTTTTGGCACACTAAAAGTATTCTCGTCGCTTCATAACATTAAGGTTGAATCACTGTAGTCACATGAACTGTTTTAAATACATCTTTAGTAGCTTTCTGGGCACCTCAAAGTGTTAAAGGGATAGTTCACCTAAAAATAAAAATTTTATGTTTATCTGCTTACCCCCAGCGCATCCAAGATGTAGGTGACTTTGTTTCTTCAGTAGAACACAAATGATGATTTTTAACTCCAACCGTTGCCGTCTGTCAGTCAAATAATGCGAGTGAATGGGAACTCGAACAATAAGAGTCGAAAAAACTTGCATAGACAAATCCAAATTAAACCCTATAGCTTGTGATGACACATTGATGTCCTAAGACACGAAACAATCGGTTTGTGCGAGAAACTGAACAGTATTTATATAATTTTTTACCTCTAATACACCACTATGTCCAACTGCGTTCAGCACTCGCTTAGTGAGGTCTGATCGCGCTCTGACAACGGCAGTGATGTCTCACACTCATTGAAGTTTTTAATTTAATTTGGGTTTAATTTGGATTTGTCTATGCAAGTTTTTTCGACTCTTATTGATCGAGTTCCCATTCACTTGCACTATTTGACTGACAGACGGCAACGGTTAGAGTTAAAAATCATCATTTGTGTTCTACTGAAGAAACAAAGTCACCTACATCTTGGATGCGCTGGGGGTTAGCAGATAAACATAAAATTTTCATTTTTGGGTGAACTATCCCTTTAATTATCTTGCTGTCAATGCAGGCCTCACTGAGCCATCGGATTTTATCAAAAATATCTTAATTTGTGTTCTGAAGATGAACGAAGGTCTTACGGGTGTGGAACGTCATGAGGGTGAGTAATTAATAATTTTTGGGTTAACTAACCCTTTAAATACACAGGAGCTGAACCATTTAGGGCCTTATAAGTCAGTAGCAATATGTTATAATTGATATGGAACGTAATAGGTAACCAGTGTAGAGATGATAAAATTGGTGTTATGATCATATTTTCTTGACCTGGTAAGAACTCCAGCAGCTTCATTATGAACTAACTGTAGCTTGTTTATTGAGGATGCAGGACAACAACCACCTTGTAATGCATTACAGTAAACCATGAACGCATGAACTAGCTTTTCTGCATCAGAAACAGATAACATGTTCTGTAGCAATGTTTCTGAGGTGGAAGAAGGCTTATTGTAACATATGGAATATGATTTTTGAAAGACAAGTTTCTGTCTAATACAGTTTTTTACAATTGTTAACAAGCATTTACCACTACTTAAAGTACTTATTCTAAACTCTTAACACAGCAACACACATACATCACTTAGCCAAATAGTTCATTTTCTGCCCAAAACCACATTTTGTTACAGTTTTTCTTGATTGCTTAAACACATTTCTTGAAACTATGCCTCGTATTCTCAGAACAGTAAACACAAATCCATAACGTCTCACCCAATTCCCCAAACATCCTATTTTCAGGTCAAAATGAAGTCTGGATCCCTGAGGCAGGCACGGGGGGTAGCGTGGGGGTGTGTGTCCGGGTGTCTGGAGCTCCAAGTCGGCTTGGTTCCCGAACTTTGAGGGGGTCTATCTCTGGAAGGAAGCCGAGTTGGGACTCCATAAGCCTGGATATATAGTGTTTAAGCAATCGAGAAAAACTATAATCAAGCAGATATCAGTTTGGGACTAACTGACAACATACCAAGTGCATTTGATAATATGACAAATTCCAGATTTTGTTTGTTGTGTTTGGACAAATGCAATAAAAATAGCTGTAACTG
Source organism: Anabarilius grahami (assembly GCA_003731715.1). Classification (NCBI taxonomy): domain Eukaryota; kingdom Metazoa; phylum Chordata; class Actinopteri; order Cypriniformes; family Xenocyprididae; genus Anabarilius; species Anabarilius grahami. Next base: position 3,216,904 of record RJVU01059915.1, read on the forward strand.
TTTTTTCCTGATATATTAAAGTTTTGGTTGGATTTATGAACTATTATGAAAACAATTTTGTGCGTAGTGTTTGAAAAAATGGTTCACATGATTTGCAATTTGTGTGAAATACAGTGTTTTGAATTGATCTCACTAGCGTGTAAGACCATGTTGTAGTGTGTGCGTTTTTTGAGGGCTTGTGTGTGTGTCTGAGGGCAAAGTTTGGTTTTTCAGCAAGATTGAATGGTTTTGAGTGTATCTTCATTTTGACCAGAAAATAGGAAGTATGGGGAATTGAGAAGTGAGAAGTTATGGATTTATGTTGAGAGTTTCGAGAAATGGAGGCACAATTTCAAGAAATGTGTTTAAGCAGTTCTCTGAATGCATATTGATCAATAGTGAGGCTTGTAATTTATGGAATAAGTGTAGTCCAAAAACCCAGAAGAGAACTGACATTTTTGAGCCACAAGTTCGCTTGAGATGTTTCTACATGTTGTCTGAAAGCTTGAATTTCATAATGCTAAAAGCTGATATCAGGACAACTTCCACAAGGATGTGAGTATAGGACAACTGCGCTAGTCCTTATTGTTTGCATATGAGATATATGTTGCAACTTATTAAAAAGCTTCAAAATTCACATTTGAGGTATGAGTGATGGTATGTAGTTTAAATTGTAGGACAAAACATCCGTGTATCACATTACTGATAAATGCTGAATACTAACACTTACTATTCTATTCTGTATTTCTACTTTTTTATTTATTTAAAAAAAAACTTGCTACATGTGCTGTGATAGACTAACTGGGACTAGTCACAGCACTCACATAATGTTGCTCTATTGTTGGTTTGATTGCTTCTATTGTTCTCCCCTTTGGATAAAAGTGTCTGTTAAATGATTAAATGTAAATGTAAATGGGGGGGAAAAAAACAACATTATAAAAACACATAGGAAATTCCAGAGGGAACCCATGGTGAATTAGCCTTCCAGGTTCACCTACAAACTGACATCATGGCTGAACAACTCTATAGCCTAATATTAAACTAATAGTTCTGATTAGTAATGGTCAACAGACACAAAACACCTGTTCACCATATTACTGTGTCAATGTCAATGGTATGACCTGTTTCAGGGGTGGCCAAATTTATAATTTAAAATCATTTAGAGCTATAGAAATGTACCCATATACAGTGCTCAGCGTAAATGAGTGCACCCCCTTTGAAAAGTAACATTTTAAACAATCTCAATGAACACAAACACAATTTCCAAAACTGTTGACAAGACTAAGTTTAATATAACATCTGTTTAACTTGCTTATGTTTTCCTGTAGCTCAGTGGTTAGAGCGTGGCACTAGCAATGCCAAGGTCATGGGTTCGATCCCAGGGATTGCACATACTCCGATACAAATGTATAGTATAATGCAATGTAAGTCGCTTTGGATAAAAGCGTCTGCCAAATGCGTAAATGTAACTTATAACATGAAAGTAACGTTAGTTTTTTTTCAATTGCTAACATACTTTTGTCCATTCTGTAGTCACATTTTCAAAACTCTAAACACATTTAGCAGAACATTTGTCTGTTGTGACCATAACATTAACACAATTAATGTCGTTTTCACACAAAATGCAGTCAATTAACACATTTCGTAAATGCTTACATTTTCTTTTCATATAAGCTTACCTCATACCAAAATCATGGATCTTTCTCATCTTATTTGCAAATGCTTAAACACAACAAGTCAGAAATGAAAACCCAATGATCCAATTTTTAAATATAGGACAAAACCTATACTTTTGCAACAACAGCAGCTCAAAAGTTTTGAAAAAAATATATAAAACAAATACTGAAACAATTGATAAGCATTTTTAATTAGCAGATCACTGAAATATTGAGAAATAGCAGATTCCAATCTCAGTTGGAGGAATAGTCAGAGGTTGAACTTCTTTCCATTACATGAACATACAGTAAAATAGGACTCTTTGAATCAGATTTGATCAGATTTTTCAGTGTGGATGAAGAACAACACAGAGAAGCAGAGAAAAAATAATATCTGGGTAAGGGAGAAGAATAGATGAAGGAGGAAAGGAGAAGTTGGATCAGGACCAGGGAGAAGAAGATGTAGAGGAGAGGAGGAAGAATGCTGGACTGTGCATCCCTGTTTTTTTCACGTACACACGCAGAACCTATGAAAGCTTATTTCTGCCATGAATAGAAAATAAAAAAGGTAATTATGTAATTTTATCTCACAATTCTGACTTTTTAAACTCAATTCCGATAGTTTACATATCATAATTCTGAGGGAAATAAGTCAGAATTGTGAGATGTAAACTCACAATTGCAAAATAAAAAATAAAAAATAAAAAAATAGAATTGTGAGATAAAAAGTCACAATTACCTTTTATACTTTTTTTATTCTGTGGTGGAAAAAAGCTTCAGCAGTAACCAAAGGCCATGTATGTTGGATTTGTTGTTGATCAATGGCAGCAATTTCATGTTTTCATTTCAGTAAAAGCTTCATGTAAATCTTTTACTACAACGATTCCACTACCACTGTTCCATATATGCAGAATATGTGGTCTGCGTAGGGCACTAGCTACCAAAGGGACACCATCCCACCCTCTATGGGCTCCATCAACACCACACACACAACACCAGAAAGAGATTTCAACAGAGGGACCAACAGAAGTCCTGCATAAGGAACACATCTGACCAGTAGCTGCCCTGAGCAATTCTGTTACTTTCTTCTTCTTTTTTTCTACCGCACATTCTATAAAATAATGACTCACTTCTGTTGCCAAGAATGAACACATTCAACACTCAACCAAAAATGTAGAATGGCTTGCATTCATTATACTATTACTGCAGTAAAAGGAAACTGAATTATAAAAACAATGAATTTCATATTTTTTCCAGTTAGAACTGAAACACGACAAGTAATGCAGTTTTCATAATGCCATCAACTGTTAGTATTTTGACAGTCATTGCACTATGATTGACTATTTGTTCATGTTGGATAGAAAACTAGTGCTATGTTTTGACAGAACGACTCGATTTTGAATCAGGTTTGCTGTGTTTTGATAGAGTTAGTATGTGTTGAAAAAGGATTTTAGCATTTTGAAATGTAGAGTTTGTGTTTATATAACAAAATATAGTTTTGGGCAGAAAATTAACTATTTGGCTAATTGTGTGATGTTTGTGTGTTGCTGTGTTAAGAGTTTAGAAAAAGTACTTTAAGTATTGCTAAATGCTTGTTAGCAATTGAAAAAAACTGTAAAAAGTCAGAATTGTGAGATAAAATTACATAATTACCTTTTTTATTTTCTATTCATGGCAGAAATAAGCTTTCATAGGTTCTGCGTGTGTACGTGAAAAAAACAGGGATGCACAGTCCAGCATTCTTCCTCCTCTCCTCTACATCTTCTTCTCCCAGGTCCTGATCCAACTTCTCCTTTCCTCCTTCATCTATTCTTCTCCCTTACCCAGATATTATTTTTTCTCTGCTTCTCTGTGTTGTTCTTCATCCACACTGAAAAATCTCATCAAATCTGATTCAAAGACTCCTGTTTTACTGTATGTTCATGTAATGGAAAGAAGTTCAACCTCTGACTATTCCTCCAACTGAGATTGGAATCTGCTATTTCTCAATATTTCAGTGATCTGCTAATTAAAAATGCTTATCAATTGTTTCAGTATTTGTTTTATATATTTTTTTCAAAACTTTTGAGCTGCTGTTGTTGCAAAAGTATAGGTTTTATCCTATATTTAAAAATTGGATCATTGGGTTTTCATTTCTGACTTGTTGTGTTTAAGCATTTGCAAATAAGATGAGAAAGATCCATGATTTTGGTATGAGGTAAGCTTATATGAAAAGAAAATTTAAGCATTTACGAAATGTGTTAATTGACTGCGTTCTGTGTGAAAACGACATGAATTGAGTTAATGGTATGGTCACAACAGACGGATGTTCTGCTAAATGTGTTTAGAGTTTTGAAAATGTGACTACAGAATGGACAAAAGTATGTTAGCAATTGAAAAAAACTGTAATTATAAATGTCTCATTAAAATGTCTACAAATGTATCCACTTTATTTTTCAACGCGGAAGTAAGATGTTTTCTGTGAATGTTGGAGACTTCCGATTTATTAGCCGCTATTGGGAAATAACGAGAAGAATATCAAAGTGCAGTAAACTGTAAAACTGTTTGTGCAATAAACCAGAGTGTGTATATTTAAGACTATTTGGCTAATTGTGTGATATATGTGTGTTGCTGTGTTAAGAGTTTAGAAAAAGTACTTTAAGTATTGGTTAATGCTTCTTAGCAATTGAAAAAACTGTAATAATATAACTTAGATTACACATTTTTCAGTTTTACTCAAATTAGGGTGATGTAAAAATGAGTACACCCCACAACAAAAACTTCTACATCTAGTACTTTGTATGGCCTCCATGATTTTTAATGACAGCACCAAGTCTTCTAGGCATGGAATGAACAAGTTGGCGACATTTTGCAAAATATTTCTTTTTCCATTCTTCAAGAATGACCTCTTTTAGAGACTGGATGCTGGATGGAGAGTGATGCTCAACTTGTCTCTTCAGAATTCCCCATAGGTGTTTGATTGGATTCAGATCAGGAGCCACTGAATCACTTTCACCCTGTTCTTCTTCAGAAATCCAACAGTTGCCTTAGATGTGTGTTTAGGATCATTGTCATGTTGGAAAAGTGCACGACGTCCAAAGGCATGGAGTGATGGTAGCATCTTCTCTTTCAGTATAGAGCAGTACATCTGTGAATTCATGATGCCATCAATGAAATGCAGCTCCCCGACACCAGCAGCACTCATGCAGCCCCACATAAGGACACTGCGACCACCATGTTTCACTGTAGGCACCATGCATTTTTCTTTGTATTCCTCACCTTTGCGAGTTACAGTTTTGAAGCCATCAGTTTCAAAAACATTTATCTTGGTCTCATCGCTCCAGAGTATAGAGTCCCAGTAGTCTTCATCTTTGTCAGCATGAGCCCTGGCAAATTCTAGGCAGGCTTTTTTGTGCCTGGGCTTTAGGAGAGGCTTCTTTCGTGGACGGCACCCATGCATGCCATTCCTCTGCTCAGTACACCATATTGTGTTACGGGAAATAGTCACCCCAGTTTGGCTTTCTACTTCTTAAGATAACTGCAGTGATTTGCTTCAACCCTTCTCATCAGAAGACGCTCCTGTCGAGGTGTTATCTTCCGTGGACGACCTGGACATCTCTGTGAGATGGTTGCAGTTCCATCTTTTTTTTTCTTTTTTTTATACCTCTTTTGCTACAGTATTCTGACTGATGAGTAAAGCTTTGCTGATCTTCTTGTAGCCTTCACCTTTCTGGTGTAAAAAATTACTTTCTTTCTCAGGTCTTGTGACATTTCTCTTCCGTGTGGTGCCATTGCTGACAGCATGAAATGGGAAGGGTTTTAACACCCTTTTACAGTCAACTGTCTGCTGGACACCTGTGTAATGAATAAATAGACTCACCTGTTGTAACGGAACGGGACTCAGGCAGGGATCCATTTGCAAGCTTTATTAAAAGTGAGCGTGGTTGTACAGGCAGGGTCAAACAGGAACAAACAGGAACAGCAAGGGGCAGACAGAATCGTGGTCAGGATACAGGCAGTAGATTGGAGCAGGCAGTAGTGATGTTACGTTCGAGGCTTCGAAGCTTGTATCAAAAAAACGAAACATCTCACATTGAAGCACTGTATCGGAGCTTGATTCGTTTTGCCATAACCACGTGATCGGTGACGTCCGAAGCTTCGTTTTGCCACTCAACCACGTGACTGCTTCATATTCTGATTCACATAACGTGAACCCTTGCGCAGATGTGAAGTGTCATTTACTTTTTAGCAAAAGAATATGCCATAATACGAATAAATATTTACATGTGTTCAATTTGTATTTATTCCCAGTTCATACTTCAATGACAATCATTTACTTTAAAATATTAGGCCAAAGCTTGCCTGTTTCTCCCCCAAATTTTATTCAGACTCATTTATTCAAATTGTGTAAGTGAAATGACACGTGAAAGACTTTTTTTTATGTAAAATAATAATTTGCATTGTTTTATACGCTTTTCATAGCACAAACTGATTTATTACATGAAACAGTCCAATAATAGCTGCGTCGACTGGGACGCAAAGGCAGTTTTTTCCACCTTTTGACCACAAGATGTCGTTAGTGTGCACAGTGTTGAAAAGCTTCGAGTAATGAACCTTTTTACGATACACTTGAGGGGAAAGCCTCGGTGCTTCACAAAGCTTCATTTCGCCATCACTAGCAGGCAGATAGCTATCACAGGTCAGGAAACAATACACAGTCCAAAGGTAGGCGGCAGAGAATCGTAAACGGGCAACAGACAGGATCGGTAGCAGACAGGATAATAACGCTTGGAATTGTACACAGGGTGAAACAAGACTTCGCAATGATGTGTGGTGAATGAGAGTCTTTTATAGTCCGGTTAATGTGCTGCAGCTGGGTGTGGTGATTAGTGATTAGTGTGGAGTGTGTGCAGGTGACTGGCAGGGAGGATTATGGGAATTGGAGTCCGGGAAGTGACAGGAATCATGACACCTGTGGTTGAATTCTTGTTAAATTAGACATTTGTAGTCTAAAATTTAGCTTTGCTCCAGAGACGTTCAGTGGGGTGTACTCATTTTTGCATCACCCTAATTTGAGTAAAACTGAAAATTTTGTTCTCTAAGTTATATTATTAACCTTACTTTCATGTTATAAGTTAAACAGATGTTATATAAAACTTAGTCTTGTCAACATTTTGGAAATTGTTTTTGTGTTCATTGAGATATTGTTTAAAATGTTACTTTTCAAAGGGGGTGTACTCATTTACACTGAGCACTGTATACTTTTATGTATGCAAACCCCCCGCCCCCCCACAACTTGTTTTGAGGGGGATCAAGACTCATTTTGGGTTTCCGCTGTTAAGTGTTTTTTTCTTAATCTTGGAGAATAGAAAGGAAACAAAAGATCACGTGGCTTACAGGATGCATAGTAAATTATTGTCCGGATTGAAAACACAGGAAAATGATGTTAGAGGAGCTGAACATGCAGTGAAAGCGGAAACTTTGGGATGAACCTGAACTTGAAGGATTGGTAGAGTTTATCATGTCTCTTTCAGACCTAACTCAGATACATCACCCAAGCAAGAAGCAAGAAGCAGTTTCAGTTTCAGGTGCTTTGTTGACATGACGCATATTTGTACATTCACATTGCCAAAGCATTTGCTGCATTGGTCAATGACATGATGTGCATTTTTTTGTGCATCAAGTGCATTAGTTCCTTTTAAAATAATTCGATAAAATCGAATTAGTTTGAATTCATTTTTAGTACATTTAAATAATACATATTTTATGTTTTGTTATCTTAAACCTCCAAAATGTCAGGCGGTGCAACTTTCTGAACAAATGAACGGATGAGAAAACTATTTAAAATGGTGTCTTAATAATAATAATAATAAAAACATTTAAAAACTAATGACTATGGCATCATTGAAACCTTTTATATCAACTAATTTTATAGATACCAGTAGTTTTAAATCTGATCATTGAAAAACCTTTGTCCAGCTATTTGCCTATTCTCAAATGTCAGGGTGGCACAACTGCAAACATGGCTCTCTTATTATGAATTGACAAGGTAATATCAGTAAACATGAAAATGCATCATCCAGACGATCCCAACTGATCCTTGAGGCACAGTGAGAAGGTTTGTATCCCTCAAATACTGGTTAAAACTGCTCATTTCAACACTTTCCGTGTCAGGTGGTACAACTACAGTATATTTACATACAACTATATGGTTGTACCGCCTGACATAAAAACAGTCAAAAAATGAATTTAAACACTTTGAAATGTTATTTAACAACTAAAACTTAAACACATTGTTCACGACTCAAAAATATGCATTACATCCGTTTTGAAAAGATTTTATAAAAACACCTTTTTTGAAGCTTTATTTGTCAATGAATCGCATACAATTAAAAATGAGTATAGTGCAAAACAACAAAGAAAGAGAAAAAATAACAGTAATTGACTAAAAAAATTAGATTTCATTAAAATATAATTAATTTACAAGTAAGAGTAATTGGACAGAAATTTTAAAGTGAGTATAGACCTTGGTGAAAAAGGGTGGATAAATGCCTACTCTCAAATTACATTTTACAATAGTACATGGGATAAAAATAATTTGACAATTAAGATTAGTTGAATATCATTTATTGTCAGCCAACAGTTTCATGTAAACAACAAAATCCATTCATAAATAAAATAACCAATGAACAGAATAACAACAATAAACGAATATAAATAGGGTGAGCGTGTGTATAAGGCCCTGTCTCCCTTTCTTTAAACCTTTGACTGTTCATTAGTCTTGGGAGAATCGAAGCTTTTCGAAGCGTTTGAACACCACACGCTGGTGACCCCTGCTGGTCAAAACAGTGTAAATGCAACATGCATAAAAACAGCTTTTACAAACACATTACTGAAAGTAGGCTATAATCTATCAAATACAATTAACTAATCATCTAATACCTTTAAATATTAAGTGTCTGTATAATATTTGTTATTATATCAATTTTCAGGACTTGTTTTGTTTGTTCTATATGGCTCAGCTAAACATGCCAATAAGACACTATTAAAGGTGCTAAATAGGATGTTTTGTTTAAAACATTTTTGCAATATTACTTGAAACTGTCTTTACTAACTGATAAAAGACTATTTATTAGGTGCACTGAAAGGAATATTATTAATATACATCATCTGTGCACGAGGTAGGGCCTTAAAAACATCAGCCAATCGTTTACGCGATCATCGCGTAAACGATTGGTCCTCTGGCTTGTCAGTCACTGCCATGACGTTCCTTGTGAGAGACATGCGGCTGCGCGCTCCAGTAACTTTCCACACTCCACAGGCGCCGCATGCAATGTTTTTGTCAGGAGACAGGAGTAACAACTGCAGATTATGAGTTACCTGCAGTGAGTCCGACATAATGAATCCACTAAGTGTGTGCACGGCTTTAAGTCGTGCACACACTTAATGATTGTAAGGCCGATTATGAATGTAAATTGATACTTATGACTGATCGCGCTCAAACGCGTCCAGTCAGAGCCAGTTGCGTTCAGTCTGTGATTACAGTCGGTGTTCAAATTCCATGTGAAAGTATATAAATCTGCTTGAGGAGCAGGAAACAATCGCTGTATGTTGAGCACAGTCAGAATGTTTTAGCTAGTCGTTAAATGTGTGCCCGGCTTAATAACACAGCGAATGCCGGTGGTAAACGCTCGTGTTCTAGTACTCGTGCACGAGTTTTGGGAGGCGTTCCCTCGAAAAGAGCTGTGAAGGAGGGGGGTTGTTCTTACGCATGCGCTCATTTCAAAAACTCAGTCGACGTAAAGATCCTCTGTACCACCTTTAACTACTATTATTCCTTTTAATTATAAATGTCTCATTAAAATGTCTACAAATGTATCCACTTTATTTTTCAACGCGGAAGTAAGATGTTTTCTGTGAATGTGGGAGACTTCCGATTTATTAGCCGCTATTGGGAAATAACGAGAAGAATATCAAAGTGCAGTAAACTGTAAAACTGTTTGTGCAATAAACCAGAGTGTGTATATTTAAGACAATACATTAAAATAATATGGTAAGAAATAACAGTTTGCAATATCAAGCAGCATAACGAGCTGTTTTGTGCTGATAAAAAATAACTGGAAGCCAATGACCCCAGAAGTAAGACACAAATGGCCGCTTTTACCTGAAAAATAAGGTGGATAAAACTGATCAGAGATCAGGTAAAAACTATAGACGCTTGTTCAATGGTCCGCCACTGGGGGGTGATCTCAGTGAATCTGCATGATTCATGGGCGAACCACTGAAATTTCGAAACATTTATGACATAGCAAAGCCTCGTTTACTGAAATAACTTTGGCAGTTCGATATGCGCTCCGAACCACCGATTCGAAACAAAAGCCTCGCTAAGCAGTGTTTCAAAAGCACCCATCACTACTGCAAATCCGTGTTTGCGCTATGGAGAGCATCAAAGGTTTCTTTTTACAATGTGTTTTTGCAGCGTTGAACAATACAGCCAATCACAGACATATCTGATGATTTCTAGAATGCAATGGCCAATCAGAAGTGTTTACTTTAGAATCCACTCAGGCTCAAAACACCAGAGAGTTTGTTTTTGTTCAGTGCTGAGTTCTGCATGCTCGCAAATCCTCTCATAACAAAGTCTAGACATTATGTAAACAAAATTAACTGGCCTTCCAAAGTGTACTGTCTTTTTAGGGACAGATGACATTCCATTTTACTTTGTTGTTGTGTTTTTGTTTGTATTTTCTAATGAGCAGGGGTGTATTCCAGAAAGCAGGGTTAACTTACTGTCACATATACCCTGAACTCTCGGTTGATTAACCCAAACCTTGCTTACTCGAGGTATGCTGGTTCCAAAAATGCGTCCGGGAGTAAGTTCAGCCAACCCAGAGTATGTTCCCGGTTAACACACAAGACATTCTCAACAGAGCGACGAATCGATGATTCACCATGGAAACAGACGCTAAGAAAAAGCGCGCCATTCTACTTCATTCTTCTTCTTTTGTTTAATGGCGATTTACATAACCTACTTGGTGCACATCACCACCTATTGGGTGGTTGTGCAATAATTTTTAATTTTAATATTGTTTTTTTGATGCTAATTATTTAATAAGATATCACATATATGATATGTATTTTATTATAGAAATTATAGCATAGAAAATGTCCTGTTATAAAGGATAAAAAGCAGATCCATGTGTGAGATGACAATAAAATACATTTATATATTGTATAATATAACATTGTGTATATAACTGTAACTATATAACAAATTTAGATACATTAATATAACCATATTGATAATATAACACACATCTGAATTCCTCTTAAGCTAACTAACCCTTGAACATAACCTGCTCCGGAGCAGGTTATGTTCAGAGAGCAAGTTGCTATGGCTACTTACATACCCTAAAAGTTACCTCCGTTTTTGGAACCAAAAGTTGAGGTTATCCGCTTACTTACTCTTAAACATACCCAGGTATGTCACATAACCTGCTTTCTGGAATACCCCCCAGATGCAGTACTAGTATTTCACCTTTAGGGAGGCTTAGCCCTCAGTGAGAAACTGCAGCAAAAGACCACGATTGCCCTAAGTGATGCCTCTTTACATCAGCACCACTATATTGCTATATAGTAAGTCAAAAGTGCATTATATGAATCACTGAGGAGGACCATGGTTTCAGCTAAAAATCAAAATTTTTGGGTAAATAATTCCCTGTCTCACTCCACGCTCCTGGCAGTACTACTACAGTGCAGTAGGTGGCGGTAATTTTCCAAAAGAGCGATCCGCCAGTAAACAAGAAGAAGAAACGCAGGAAAATGTCTGAAAAGGGTAAGCAGCACTTTCTTTTTTCTCCTTTCACTTTATACGTATTTAAGTAAGGCTGTGCATTACTTATTTTTTCAGTCTGGAATTATAGTAAACCTTCTCCTCACGAAACGACATTCACAGCTGCTAAATTACGAGTACATGCGTAACTCATGTCAACACGCCCTTCGATATATAGTACAACTTACATTTAAATCGCGTATAGAAACAGTTTAAACGATTAAAGAGAACTATATCACGATTATATCACATTTAAAGCATAGTAAGAGCTTGTTAACACTACCCAAGCACTGAAGTCACATGCAAAACCAATTATTTTTTGTGGTATGAGTCATATTACCCACACACCCCTCTAGATGTGTTATATAAGAGAAGCTCTGAATGTCTACAAGAACAGCTAAATGTATACCTCCTATCAAAAAGTTTGAAATATTTGCTGGACAGATTGAATTAAACAAGCCCAAATTCATCAGTATACAACCACAAATGTATAAAACAGTTTCTTAAGATTAATGCTGTCAAAGATGAAAAGTTTATGCTTTGTATTAGTAGGCTTAAAAAGTCAGACTTTTTGATTTTATAGTTCATTGCATTGCAGATTAGATTTAAACGTCTCTCTTTACTTCTAATCTGTCTGAAAGTGATACTGTGGTGTGTCTGTATTGGCTGCAGTGGTGTGCTATTTGTGTCTGGCTTATGTCTGAAGTCCAGCAAGGTCACTTCTTTGGCCAAGGCTACTGTCATGTAAAGACGCTGACTTCCTACAGTTCGCTCTGCTTGCTCCTGTATCTAAAGCCCTTGATGGGGGAAAAAAAAAAAGCAGTGCATTTAATATGGTTGAGTTTTTCGGGGTTTTCTGACCGCCTTCCTCCTTGACCTTGTTTTTTATCTGCAAGATCATTTTCATTTTCATTTTCTGCCCAGAACAGAAAATGAAAGTAGCCTTTGTTTACTTGAAAGTTACTTCTGTGGTTTCATTTTGCAAGATGATACAGCTGATCGTAATGAACAAGAAAAAGTCTCATAAAAATAAGTAACATTCATGAAAGAAATCATTTAATTTTAGTAGTTTTGTATGTTTTACGGTTATTTCTTAGAAACCAAAATATTGTAACAAAAGTGAATTGTAGAGTGTTTACCATGTCTTTAAAACATTTGAAAAATATCTAATTGTTGAGCTTTTTCTGGGATATTAAAGGGTAAGTTCACCCAAAAATTAAAATTCAGTCATTAATTACTCACCCTCATGACGTTCCACACCCGTAAGACCTTCGTTCATCTTCAGAACACAAATTAAGATATTTTAGTTGAAATCCGAGAGGTACATGAACGACACTTTCAAGATCAAGAAAGGTACTAAAGAAATCGTTTAAATAGTCGACGTGACTGCAGTGGTTCAACCTTAATGTTATGAAGCGACGAAAATACTTTTTGTGCACCAAACAAAACAAAAACAACTTTATTTATCAATATCTTCTCTTCTGTGTCATTCTCATTTGTTGTTTACGTCCAAGCGCTTCCAGGTTTTACGTCAGAACGCGACTCATTATTGGCCGGCTCCTGCATCAGCATCACGCATGCGTCGTGCTGATCACGTGATCAGCTTTGGCCAATACTGAACCGGCATTTGGACGTAAACACGGAAGCCTTCACTGTGTTACTGCGTCACCCGTGTAAGGATAATGACAGGGAAGAGATTGTTTAATAAAGTTGTTATTTTTGTTTTGTTTTTGCGCACAAAAAGTATTCTCATCGTTTTATAACATTAAGGTTGATCCACTGCAGTCACATGACTGTTTTAACGATGTCTTTAGTACCTTTCTGGACCTTGAAAGTGGTGATTATATTGCTGTCTATGGACGAGTCATATACCTCTCAGATTTCATCAAAAACATCTTAATTTGTGTTCTGAAGATGAACGAAGGTCTTACGGGTGTGGAACGACATGAGTGTGAGTAATTAATGACTGAATTTTCATTTTTGGGTGGACTAACCCTTTAAAACAGTTTGTAAGCAGATTTAAATATGCTAAATGCACATTGCTGTTTTCTGACAGACACCGAAACCTTTGACGTCTTGGAACTGGCAGAGCATGTGAAGAAACAAAGGTGGTGGAACAAAATGTTTGGCAAAAATCAATCTGGACCAGCTGCTGAGAAGTACTCCGTTGCAACACAGCTGGCCATCGGAGGAGTGACTGGCTGGTAAGTCGTTATATGAACAATGATGTGTATTAAAGCACTGAGTACAGTATAAACAAACCATTGTGTTTGTTTCAGGTGTGCAGGGTACTTGTTTCAGAAAGTTGGGAAGCTTGCAGCATCAGCTGTAGGTGGGGGCTTCTTTTTGCTCCAGGTAAATCGTAACAAAATGCTTATCATGTTTGTATATTATTTAGGACTGTTTAAGCACCGTCTAACTGTATATGCAATCTTCAAATGTGCTTTCAGATTGCTCATCACACAGGTTACATTAAAGTAGACTGGAAAAGAGTTGAGCAAGATGTGAATAAGGCCAAGAAGCAACTGAAGCTGAATACAGACAAGCCCACTACAGAAGTGAGAACAAAATTTAATGAGGTAAGAAAATATTTTAATACTTAAAGGTACTAAAGAGGATGTTTTGTTTTATAAATGTTTGCAATATTACTTGAAACTGTCTTTACTAACTGATAAAAGACTATTTATTAGGTGCACTGAAAGGAATATTATTAATATACATCATCTGTGCGCGTGGTAGGGCCTTAAAAACATCAGCCAATCGTTCACGCGATCATCGCGTAAACGATTGGCCCTCTGGCTTGTCAATCACTGCCATGACATTCCTTGTGAGAGACGCGCGGCTGCGCGCTCCAGTAACTTTCCACACTCCACAGGCGCCGCATGCAATGCTTTTGTCAGGAGACAGGAGTAACAACTGCAGATTATGAGTTACCTGCGGTGAGTCCGACATAATGAATCCACTAAGTGTGTGACCGGCTTTAAGTCGCGCACACACTTAACGATTGTAAGGCCGATTATGAATGTAAATTGATACTTATGACTGATCGCGCTCAAACGCGTCCAGTCAGAGCCAGTTGCGTTCAGTCTGCGATTACAGTCGTGTTCAAATTCCATGTGAAAGTATATAAATCTGCTTCAGGAGCAGGAAACAATCGCTGTATGTTGAGCACAGTCTTAGAATGTTTTAGCTAGTCGTTAAATGTGTGCCCGGCTTAATAACACAGCGAATGCCGGTGGTAAACACTCGTGTTCCAATACTCTTGCACGAGTTTTGGGAGGCGTTCCCTTGAAATGAGCTGTGAAGGAGGGGGGTTGTTCTTATGCATGCGCTCATTTTAAAAACTCAGTCGACGAAAAGATCCTCTGTACCACCTTTAAATACTTTAATTTTGATATACATTTATACCATGTGTGACTTGCGTGTACAGTACGCGTACTCTTCTGATGCCACACGCACTGTACGCTGACCCTCGCGTATGCGTAAAACATGGAGTATACTTTGGGCTTAAGAAGATAATTTTCACAGTCAGTTTAGATTTTTTTTTTTACCAAGGGTACCAATATTTGTGGAGTCCACTATATTCCAATTTACTGCAAAATTACAAACCTGCAGCTTTAAAGTTTGCTGTTTTTTTTATTTATTTTTTTTAATTCAGCTGAGAAGTCAGGCCATGATGTTTCGATCTCCTTTTAGTCACACGTCTTCATGTGATACGAATTCGCAGGTCAGAGTTCCCCAAATTTTGTTTTTCCTGTATCCCTGCATAAAATGATTGGAAGTCAATGGAACAAAAAGTGTTATGTGACCGCCCCTTAAAGGGATAGTTCACCCAAAAATGAAAATTATCCCATGATTTACTCACTCTCAAGCCGTCCTAGGTGTATATGACTATCTTCTTTCACACGAACACAATCGGAGTTATATTATAAAATATCCTGGCTCTTCCAAGCTTTATAATGGGAGTGAATGGGGGTCAAGATTTTGAAGCCCAAAAAAGTGCATCCATCCATCATAACAGTAATTCATACTGCTCCAGAGGGCTTATAAAGACATTCTGAAGCGTAACGATGGGCTTGTGTTAGAAAAATATCAATATTTACATCTTTATGAACTATAACGAGGAAGCATATGGAGGACCTATGATACGACGCATGACTTATTGACGAACGTGGAAGCGCAGAGGATAGAGCAAAACAAAACACCGGTTACGAATTACAAGACTAAAATGAGTCTATTTAATTTTTTTAATAGAAATATCAGAGGATTTCGATATAAGAGAAGAGGAGCTTGAGTTTGTTGCCCAGCCATATTTGTTTGAACTGCAAGAGGCATCTAAGCTTATGATACTCCTACATCGCGTCAGAGGTTACGCTTCCACCGTAAGTCGACTTGTGTACGGATGTAAGCTGGTTATTATGATGGTTATTGAATGTTTTTCTTACAAAAATTTATCGTTTTGCTTCAGAAGGCCTTTTTTAACCCCCTGGAGCCATATGGATTACTTTTATGATGGATGGATGCACTTTTTTGGGCTTCAAAATCTCACCCCCCATTCACTCCCATTATAAAACTTGAAAGAGCCAGGATATTTTTTAATATAACTGCGATTGTGTTCGTCTGAAAGAAGATAGTCATATACACCTAGGATGGCTTGAGAGTGAGTAAATTATGGAATCATTTTCATTTCTGGGTGAATTTATCTCTTTAATACTTCTTGTCATTGATTCACAGCAGAGACGGTGCCCTTGTGTTGAATTAAGTTAATTTTTCTCTTTCCATACAGGTGCAGGTGTTTGTCAAGAAAAACATTGTTCTCACAGGGGGCTTTGCTGGAGGATTTCTGCTTGGCCTGGCTTCATAGGAGCTCTCTCATTGTTGTCTTCTACTCTGAGGATGTCATCTTACTATGTATACAGCAGATTGCAGCTTTTGTCTGATATTGCAGCTTGTATTTAACTCGGCAATCCTTTATTAGGTTTGACCTCTAATCAATAGGTTTAGGCATGTTATGATGCGTTCATGAGAAAATATCTAAACTTGCTAGAAGGTATGGCTCCAGTATTTGGATGTGCAATGTTTTTTAGTTTGTATTTTCCCCTGTTACATTTGTTTATTTGAACATTTGCTCTATTATTTTGGTACAATCAATGTCTGACAAATAAGTTAGTTTATTTAAACATGTAAATAGTTGCAACGTTTGAAATCGCCCCTGTTAAAACGCATATCTAAACTTGCAGAAATATGGTTACTAAGCTGTATTTAACTGTTCAACCTCAAGCTATTTTTGTAATAAATCAGGACATTATTTAAAAGACCAAGGTCGATCAAAATTGAAATTTTAACTGATAATGACAGAAATGTTAAAAGTAAATTGACACTCAATGCTGGTTTGCCTTTTTTTGTTTGTTCTTTGTTTTGTTGCTGATATTTATGAAAAACATCTCCTCTGTTTTGTTAACCTGTTAACTGTCACTGGCCCACCGGTGGGCCCACAGCCATTACATATTTAAAACAGCAATATTCTATAATAAACCTAAACTAATCTTGACAAACTATATATAATTTGAAAGCTTAGAATCTCTAGTTTTCATATTTGGTGATTTTCAAAATAAATTACAGAGGAGTAGTAATTTATCAATTTGCAACAAGCATATTTTCATACTCACAAGGCATGTTCAGACCTTTATTTTGAAATAGCGATGAACAAGAAAAACCATTAAAGATTGGTTGAAACATGTTTTTCATGCCTAGAGTTCAAAAGATAACATCCATTAAATTTTTTGAGAAAAAAAGGTCTGAAATTTTTTTTTTAATAGAAAAAAAATTACATTTATGATTGTGGCGGCGATCTATAACCCACATACATGTTTTTATGTTTATTAGAGGTTGAATTCATATCAAATTCTGCCAAACTTCCCATACTACTTCTATATAGGATGTCTACTTCATACATTGTATGAAAATAATGATAATATATGGTTCAGATCACTCAAACCATATATGGAAATGGAGGCTCCTTTATATGGTCAGTAATGGAGCTTGGGTGTCATCTAGTGAAAAAGAGTGGTACTGCGCCCAAACCAAATCTTACTGAAAGCTCATTTTTTGAGATATCAACCTGAAATTTGGAACTCAACTTGTTCAGATTTTTGGCTTTGATTTCCTTGCTGTTTTAGAGTAAAACTTGCTTTGTAAAATATATATTTTATATAAAATATATTTTTACATTTTCATAAACTTAAACTTCTATAACTTTTTTTCTGTTTCACTTACATGAGTTATTTCACTTTTACAATAATCTGCCAAATTTCATCTTTAAAACAAGACCAGCCTATTCTTGAATTACAACCATTTAAGTTTGGAGAGTGCATTTTCATGTCTAAAATAAAAAAAGAAGTGGGGCTGACAGTTAACAGGTTAAATTACAGATAATGTTTATTCCAGTCTCTTTGATTTTGTGATTGAGTTTCGTGTGACTAATTACAGAAATCCTTGCTTCAAACTTTAGGAAATTGGTCAAAATTGACCAAATGGTGTTCAATGTCACTTAAATATAAAATATGAAATGAACTATAAACATACAAAAAAAGAAGATGACTCTGATGGACGCTGATTTAATGATTGTAAGAGTATATTAGATGACTCCACACATTACATAGTCCTCATAAATATGTATTTTATTTCACATGTTCTTGAAAGTGTCCTCTGGTCTCTTGCAGCAAATATACACAAGTACATTTGAATTCATGTCTTTGTGTCTTTGGATTCCTGTTCTTTGGCAAATCCAGAGCAGCAGACGGAGTTTCCTCCTGTGTGGACTTCACAGCACTTCCTCATGGCTCGAATCACATCCTCACAACGACTTTCAATGTATTTGTTGGCTGTTAAAAATAAAGTCACAAAATGGTTAAACTGCTTCAAATCAACTGCCTGCAATATTAATGCATAGCCAGATTAACTTCACATTGACTCCATAAAGCTACCTTGTAAACATTTCTGTATGGCACAAGCCTGTTTCTGACAAGGATCTTTCTGTGACATCTTGTTTTAGCATATGAACAACCAAAGCTACAGTTCAAACACTTATTGTAAACACATGAACAACGCCTTCACCGACGTGCTGCTCACTTTGCAACTGTAAATGTCTTCCGGTTGGAAAACAGGAGCCTATCCACCTTATTTTCTATCTAGCGTACAGTTTAATTAACATTTTTGATCAAAGCAGCGTGTTACAGTGATATTTAGCACGTCCGTAATATTGCTGCGGAAATAATCGTGGGACCTCTGAGGACTGTAGTAGTAATATGTTAATGCTTTTACACTTTTATGTGTCCTTATAATGTTTGATGGTTGAAGGGCTGAAACTGGACCAATCAGCGTTGAGCAAACTGACGTCTCTGATGCACTACTAGTTTCTACTCCAAATTAAAGGTCACCACCACATAGTAAAATAATTTTAAAGACTAAATCATCGCAATGATTACTTATTGTGATTTATACATGATCCCTAAATCCATTACACAAGATCAGCTCTTGATTAACAATTATTACTAAGCATTAAATTTAAATTAAGATAAACTTACAGAATAATATACACTTTATAATCAACATGTAAAGCTTTAAAATTACTACATGCAAGCTTAAAGGATTAGTTCACTTTTAAATAAAATTTTCCTGATAATTTACTCACCCCCATGTCATCCAAGATGTCCATGTCTTTCTTTCTTCAGTCGAAAAGAAATTAAAGTTTTTGATGAAAACATTCCAGGATTTTCTCCATATCGTGGACTTCAATGGGCACCAAACAGTTGAAGGTCAAAATTAGTTTCACTGCAGCTTCAAATTGTTCAACACGATCCCAGATGAGAAATAAGGGTCTTATCTAGAGAAACAATCACTCATTTTCTGAAAAAAATTTGAAAATTATATAAGTTTTAACCTTAAATGCTCATCTTGAACTAGCTCTCTTCTTCTTCTCTATTAGAATTCCAGCAGTGTAGAAACTGCTAAGCGTATTACTGCCCTCCACAGGTCAAAGTTTGAACTAATTTTTATATGCAATATGCTAGTTCAATAGTATATAACAATTAGTTCAAACTTTGACCTGTGGAGGGCAGTAATACACTTAGAAGTGTCTACAAAAGAGGGCTGAGGGTGAGAGGGCTACACTCGCAAAAGCGCATTTGGAGCAGAGCACTGATGGGAAATGTGCTCACACTCTGCATCCTCGAGGGCTGCTAAAGCATGCTTTTCCCCTAGACATTCAATGCAAAAATCATGCGGATCATCATACAGGGTGGTACGCATTTCTTAACACTTTCTCGACATGATTATAGAACTCTTGACTGGGACAACCTCAATAATTTTCGTCCCATCTCAAATTCCCCCTTTCTCGCTAAATTGCTTGAGCGAACTGTGGCTTCTCAATTAGACACTTACCTCACCACCAATAATCTTTTTGAGCCCCTTCAGTCTGGTTTCCGCAAACTACATAGCACTGAAACAGCATTAGTTAAGGTCACAAATGACCTGTTAATCGCTGCTGACTGTTTTTCAATTCTGATTCTTCTCGATCTTAGCGCAGCTTTTGACACAATGGATCATTTTCTTTTACTCAATCGTTTGGAAACTGTTTTTGGTGTTACTGACACTGTGTTAAACTGGTTCAAGTCTTTCCTCTCAGATCGAAGGCAGTTTGTGTCCCTGGGTGGATGCAGGTCCAGGGGCCGTGCAATATAGAGTTCCCCAGGGATCTGTTTTGAGTCCCTAGCTTTTTAGTATGTACATTTTTCCCCTGGGTCAACTTCTCAGATCCTTGGATCTTAAGTTTCATTTTTATGCAGACGACACCCAAATTTATATTCATTCAAAACCTGGCGATAATACGGCTGTTACCTTTCTGGAAAATTGTATCTCTGAGATAAAAATATGGATGTCTCAGAATTTTCTCTGTCTCAACAGCGACAAGACTGAGGTTATGCTCATCGGTTCACCCCAACAAATTCGCAAAGCTGATGCTGTAACCTTAAAGGGGTCATGAACCGCGTTGTTTTATTGTTTTATAATGTTTCCTGTGGTGCACTTATAATGTTAGTATGCTTTTTACATCCAAAATTGTCATAATTTATGAATAAAAGGCATTTTTCCTACCCTGATTTGAACGCTCTGTTTTAAGGGGCGTGTCTGCTGTGAAACTTCAGTGTAAACGCCCACTGCTGTGATTGGCTAACATCTTTCCATTTGAAATAGCCAAGTATTACTCTCTCTTTTAGCATGTTTTTACTATTAAAGCTCTCAAGGTTAACTAATCGTGACAAGTGTTGCATTACATTTAGATCGTGGCATGAAAGGTTGCAGAGATGAACACTGTGTAGTCGATCACAGACATGTTGTTGAGCGCATGAAAGCAGTGATCTCGTCATTGCAACTCAATTTCTGCTCACTAACAAATGCTTTCATCTTCACTAACAGTGCAAACGCGATATAACTAAAAGATTCGTTGAATAAAACGGGAGTTTTGCGCGTCAGTCACTGATAAACTCGCACTGTTTGATTGACAGCTTCAGTGTGCTGCTTCAACGATTGCAAAGGGGGCTTTCTTTGATCGCTTTCTTTATATAATTTAATCACCGTTAAATAAGAGAAACAACGCAAGTTGATGTTTAGTCACAGGTTTGATTACTGACACACAGACAAAGATCATCTGACTGTACATAAATCATTACATATCAGATCAGGCGTTAGAATTAACACAGTTACTGACATGTTGTTGCATTACTGTCGAGTCCAGGCACTGCACAATATTTTGTAATCCTCAACTGCATGTTTATTGCTTGGTAGCTCGATCCGGTTTAGCACCAGGTAGGCCTATGTTACTTACACTCCCTATTCTATTGCATGTCATGTGCGAATCGATGGGCGGGGCTAAACAGGCAGTGATGAAGTAGGCGTTGATCTTCTTCTGCGGAGGCGGTGCTTGCTGCCCTTTGACGTCATAGATCCCCACTTTGTAAATCCTGTCGTTTGCTGGGTCTGGTGTCAATTAAAGCTTTTATTGGACTAACAAGGAAGTTTTCAGCTCTAAAACTTACAGGATATTCTTAAAGTATGATGAACTCTTATATGTCAAATGCTCAAGGAAAATTTGATTTCTCAGTTCATCACCCCTTTAACGTTGTGGAGCTGCACAGCCAAATCATCGGAAGTTCTGCAGGTAGTACCGTATTGTTATAGCCTGGATGCCAGCCGAACTTAGCCCCGCCCACAACATTTTGAGGTCGGGGAGTTCGGTCTGGACTCGATCCGTAGAGGAGTAATTATGCCCGAACAGAAACTGTTCGGACCAATCACATTGTCAGGGCGATGATTGACAGATTATCACCAGAAACGTAATCAGCCACGTCATCAAAGAGCGCTTGGGTTGAATTAGTTTACAACAATGATGGCTGGTGTTGAAGAACCTGAAGAACTGAGATGTGTAGATTCCGCCATCGCGTCCGTTATAGATGACATCGACAGCGCATTCATTTTAACAGAGGAACAGAGGACCGCCATCAAGGCATTTGTCGATGGGAAAGATATCTTTGCTAGCCTGATGTGGTCATACCATAGACTGTAAAAAAAAGATGGACGACGCGACGCCGCTTTCTTCCATTGTATTGAACTGAAGCCAAAACGGAAAAACGTCAAAAAAAAAAAAGTTTGGAGCCAGAAAGAATTGTCAGTGGAGCCGGAGGCGGAGTCGCGGTATCAAACTTCCGCCCAGACGACTGCGTCATCACTGATGTATTTTAAATAGGCTATATAAATTATACACAATTTAAAATTCTACCTATAAAATAATAGGCTATTCTGTTTCTAGAGCAATAATATTTTTGAAACAGCAAATTCAGTTGATACACTCAATATAATATGCCACTAGAAACAACTCTAAAATGTCAGAAACGGTCCTGCCATTTTAAATAAAGGGTTAATCTAACGTTACAGTGGATCGATTGCTGCAGACAGTGCTCTAATTAATTAGAGTAGGCTATCATTAGTTTTATCCTGCTAATTATTATTTTAGACCCATAAAAATAATTAGTAACTGCCAGATAACGATCACCTGCTTTTTCCCGTCATACTGAACGTTAGGCGTGATATCTTAACTAATAACGTTTATTAATTAGCTTATGAAGCCCACATTTAACGTTACTGAGAAAAGTTCAGTGATCCGTCAGATCCTGTAGGTCAGTTACAGTTTACTGCTGAACAACTCATTTTGTCGGTGTGAAATAACACAGAAATTGAAAATTAATAGTTAGTTATATATCTTCAATCTCCCTTCGAAGCCGCGACAGTCCTCAGAGAAGCTGTCAATCAACTGCGAATCAACCCCGTTTCTATAGCACCAAATTGCTAGCTAAAATCAAACTTATCACAAAAACGAAGAATTGAATATAAATCAGCTTGATAACAACTACCTTAAATTACCAAAACCATCTTTCGGAAAATTTTATTTAAAGCATAATTTATTTTTAAGTTTTCACTGAAGTCTCATTCGTCTGCATTGAGAGGGCGGGGTTTATGACTTGTACTGCATCCAGCCTCCAGGGGGCGATCAAAGAGCCCGCAGCTTCACTTTTCAAGACTTATGAGGCACACCCGGGTCATACTCAATTTGTGTGCAGTTGAGTTCTGTTGACAACTATGCGTCGCTCAACACATGTCACTTACTCTGTAGCTCTGATTGGTTTTTTGAGCAATTGAGGTCTTTCCTGGATCGGTTGAAATACGCCCCCATAAGTGAAGTGAAGTGAAGTGACATGTGGCCAAGTATGGTGACCCATACTCGGAATTTGTGCTCTGCATTTAACCCATCCAAGTGCACACACACAGCAGTGAACACACACACACACCGTGAACACACACCCGGAGCAGTGGGCAGCCATTGCTGCGGCGAGCCTTCTTACTGTATTCACGGAAACCAGAGCCATGTTGTTATTTTCATTTTTAACCCTAAAACGCTTGCAGTCTGTATAATTCATAAATGCATTTTCATTCTTATTGAGTCTCTCCAACAGTGTGTGGCTTTAGCCACGTTAGCTGTGCATCATGCTATCAAACTCATTCAGAATATAATTTTAGAAAACATCCACAAAATACATGCCATACTTACTGATATGCAGCATCACAAACAGTTTGTAAAGATCCATTTTGAGAGTTATATTTGCTGTGTGAATTTAATGGAGTTGCAAGCTTGGGGCGGGGAGCACGAGCATTTAAAAGTGTACACGCCTCAAATCAGAGACATGTGAAAGGTGCGCCCATCAGGTCCTTTTGACAAAAGAACCTGATGGGCGCACCTTTCACATGTCTCTTTATGTGTTTATGTGTGAGCATCTCTACCTCTTCCCTCTATGAACTATTCCTTAGTTAGGAGTTATTTTTTGCAGGCAGGAATAAGACTTTTCTCACTCTTCTCCTCTTTCTCTACAAATGGAAAAGAAAATAATTCTAATAATAATAAACTTTATTTTATATAGCGCCTTTAAAAGTTGCATCTCAAAGTGCTTCACAGAAACATATAGATAAAATACAATAAAAGAAAGAAAATATACATTAGAGCAAACTTAAGAGAGAAAGATGCATTAAAAAAAAAAAAAAAATCACTTGTATACTAGCCTAAAAAAATACGTTTTAAGTGAAGATTTAAAAACACTAAAAGAGTCAGCATGTCTGATCTCAGTGGGAAGAGCATTCCAGAGTTTGGGAGCAAAAGAAGAAAAAGCTCGGTTACCCATAGAACGTAAACGCGTTGAAGGAACAATTAAAAAGCCAGAATCAGAAGAACGAAGATTGTGTCTTGGGGTGTATGCAGTTAAAAGTTCAGACAGATATTGTGGCGCTAAACCATGCAAGGCCTTGTAGGTGAGCATGAGAATTTTTAAATCGATGCGAAACCTGACCGGGAGCCAGTGCAAGGACTCCAAGATGGGAGTGATGTGCTCACTTGTCCTGGACCTTGTCAGGATTCTGGCCACTGAGTTTTGGACATACTGCAATTTGTTTAGGGTAGATTTAGAAACCCCAGCAAGCAGAGCGTTACAATAGTCGATGCGAGAAAAGACAAATGAATTAATCAGTTTTTCAGCCACCAAGAAAGATAACATGGGGCGCAATCGTGCAATGTTTCTAAGATGAAAAAATGACATTTTGACCATATTCTGGACATGAGGATCAAATGTTAAATTTGCTTCAAATATCACCCCCAAATTTTTTAATTTAGTTTGAAACTCCAACGCAGAGCCATCCACCATTAATACTAGCTTGCCTTGAACATGGGCTGGTATATGCAAATTTGGGGGGCTTAAATAATAATGATCCTGACTGTTATGTAACAGTCAGTGTTATGTTGGGATTCGCCCTTTTTTCTGTGGTGTTTTTCACGCACAAGATTTACATATGAAGGAGGAAACTGGTGTTTGAGGCTCACGGTATGGCATTTCCATGTACAGAACTCTTATTATTCAACTATGCCAAGGTAAATACAATTTTCAATTCTATGGCACCTTTAACAAACAATGATGTCCCGCCCTACAGTGAGTAGTCTTAATGCACAGATCTGATCTTTTGACCATATCCGATTTTTTTTGGACGACGTGCTTACATTTCTTTTAAAAGTGACCTGTATGTCTCCTTTTTACACTGCACTTGGCTAAACGTACCAAAAATAGCATATATGACTTCACAAATCAATTTCAATGGTACATTGAGTTTAAGTCACTGACATAAATTCGTATAGAAACCCTTTTAATGTGATAGTTACATCCCTACATCAAAATAATACAAATTCTTCACGACAGTACCAAAGCGTCATCACCAATGCGTCATCAGTGATTGTGTATCAAGGGCAGGTACAAGTTTGTGGTTTCAGTGGAATGAATAGGTAGAGTCTCCACAACAGGACTGAAGCGCGCGTCTGTGCGCGATTCGATCTGTCCACTTACACCCCAGGCGCAAACGCACATATCCGATTCATATCTGATTTATAATTGCCATAAAACCCCATGAGCAAACATACTATAGGGATAACACAGCAACTGCCAGAGGAGTTTGAGACTTTTTTCCAGAGTGAATAAGGTGAGTTTAACACTATTTTCAGATAGTTTCACTATAGCAATCTAATAATAGACATTATTAAAACAAATTCCCTTGTTTCTTGAAATTATTTGAATGTATATATAATCATGATGAAAATAACATCAAGGTTTATCTACATACATACACAACATAAATGTAGTTTACATATATAGTCTATAACGTATCTTCTAGAATGGCAGATTTGGCCAGCCATATTGAAAGAGAATAATTTAGATAATGAGATATTACTAATTTTTCGAAATGATGTCATTCAAATTTAATTGGCTGTATTTCACATCTAGCATTCTGGAATCTTAACTCAGATATTCCTGTTACAAAAAAACTGCATATGCTGGTTAGGTATGTTTTGAAGCATGGCAACTGGTTTGAGCTGGAATTTAGTTGGTCCTTAGCTGGTCATGAGCTGGTTTAAGCTGGTCCCAAACAACTAGCTCCAGCTCAGGACCAACTAAGACCAGCATATACCAGCTCAAACCAGCTGCCATGCTTCAAAACATACCTAACCGGCATATATGCAGTTTTTTTGTAACAGGAATATTGTTTGTGCAGAGGAACATTACACTCTAAAAAATGCTGGGTTAAAAACAACCCAAGTTGGGTTGAAAATGGACAAACCCAGTGATTGGGTTGTTTTGACCCAGCAGTTGGGTTAAATGTTTGCCCAACCTGCTGGGTAGTTTTATTTAACCCAACAATTGTTTACAAATTACTATATTTCTGGCTTAAAATGAACCCAAAATAGGTTGGAAATTAAAAATCAGACTCATAATTACTAGAGGCAACAACAATAATCAAAAAGATGAGCATTTATTAATAAGCAATTTAATAAATGTTTATTGTTTAAATATTATTCAAAAAAAGTATTAATATATGTTTGTTTATTAAACATATTAATAAATGTTAATTTCCAACATATTTTGGGTTCATTTTAAGCAAGAAATACAGTAATTTGTAAACAATATTTGGGTTAAATAAAACTACCCAGCAGGTTGGGCAAACATTTAACCCAGCCGCTGGGTTAAAACAACCCAATCGCTGGGTTTGTCCATTTTCAACCCAACTTGGGTTGTTTTTAACCCAGCATTTTTTAGAGTGTATGTAAGTGCATTGTAACTTTGTAATTTTGATTGTTGCTATAGATTCATGTTGTTCTAGCAAAAGCTTTTAGTTGACACTTATTTGTGTTTCTCCTACTGACATAATGTTCATTGCTATGTTTTATTGGGTTGTCTTTTAATTACAAAATTATCATAAAAAGCGGCTGCTGCCAGTCTGGTATTAGGGTTAGGGTGAGGTTCTGTCTAATTGTTTTGTAGAATTTAAATAGCTCTGAATTTAAAAATAGCACTTTTAAAGAAGTGATAAAATAGCATTATTAAAATGATGATGTTTTGATTTTGTTTTAATATTTTTTTGTGCACTTGCTCCACATAGGAATGGAATTATCCAAAGAACAAACACTTTGCTTGGTCACATGGAATATCTGTGGGATAAAAAACATAATTCCAGACATTAATGTTCTGTCAAAGAAGCTAGGGGCAGAAATATTCTTTCTGCAAGAGACACATATTGGACCTAATGACAAAAAATTAGAAAATCTTGACGGCTGGCAATGTTTCTTCACAGTCTACGATTCCTGTAGCAAAGGAGTGGCAATCTTAATAAAAGATAGTGTATCATTTCAATACATTTGTCATGATGAGGATTACACTGGAGGGTATCTCGTACTCTTCTGTCGTCTCTATGGTGAGCTGTTTACACTTGTTAATGTGTATCAACACAAAGATGACAAAGACATCCTGTACAATCTGAGAGATTACTTGAGGGAAACAGCTGAGGGGGTGCTCGTGGTTGGAGGGGATTTCAACACAGTTCTGGACCTTAGCTTTGATCAAAAATCCATAGCAAAAAACCTACATCATAGACCATCATGGGAAATGTTTAAACAATTCACTGCCTCACTAAATCTTATCGATACTTGGTCATACTTTCATCCAAAAGTCAAGAAATTCACCTATTCTCAGAATGAAAGTTCATCTAGATTAGACATGTTTCTTTTTTGTGAAGAGGATTTAGAACAAATAAACAAGTGCAATATCTATGAATTTGAAAGTAGTGTGGATACAAGTTCAACAAGTAAGAAAACGATTCCTTCAGATCATTTACCATTTTGGATTCGACTCAAAATCGAAAAACAATCTAGTAATGAAGTGCCGAATGTGGCTTCATGGTTAGATATCATTGGATTCCAGGTAGAACCAGACAGAAGAGAAGGAAAGATCAATGGGGCAGAAATACTCAGTGTGATCAAGTCTATAACTGACTCTAGACATCAACGGCCTGATGGTATATATGTACAAACATACAAGAACTATAGTTGTAAATTAACAGAGGTCTTAAAAGTATATTTTAATATTTGGACGAAATACCAACAGTTACCTGAAGATTTCAATTCATTTATCAGTGCATCAGATGGTAGGAAGCATTTCAATGTGGATCATTTGATTTTCACTATGATTCTGGCCAAACGCCTCAATGTACTACTGAATACTTCCTCAGAAAAAAGCAGCCAAGTAAACAAAAGTGACTATTGCTTTGTGACCTTTGCAGTAAAACCATGTGAAATTAAATGGTCCTTCTTAGCACAGAGCCTCTCATTCCTTTTAGAAGATTTCCTCACAAAGAAAGAAAAACTTCATTCAGAAATTGTCATCCCCCTGAAAGGTTTAGTTCATATTGATGTTGATTCAACAAAGAAAAACAGTATTTTAAAGATTATTCTCCCTAAAGCCAGCCAACCTCTAGATGACTTCAGAGAGTTACAAGATGGCTGCCCACTCACTAGATCCATCCTCAGCCTTGTCCTGAAATATCTGGAAATTCGTATAAGAGAGAAAAGCTACACAACTCATGTCTGCCCCTCTAGACAAGCTGTAGTGATACATGAAGACTATCAAAAATCTCACGATGACTTGGATAGTCTTTGTAAGAATTTCAAGGAAGATTCTGGGATTGAACTGAAAATGGTTCAAATGAAAATCTAACCAATTTTGTTTGGCATTCCAACATCATGATCGGGAAACATATGAACACATATATTTTTTAAGTTAGTAAAGCTGTTTTTCATAAAATGTAAAATATCATTAGAGACAGAAAGGCGATCAAAAAATGACAAATCAAGTATAAATGTACAGGTATGTTTAAGAATGTCTCATTCTAATTGTTTGTCCACTCTGTAATTTGGCTCTGCTTCTGCTTTTTAATCAGTTTAATAATATGAAAGCATTTTTTTACAATGTTATATTTGACAATCTTTACAGTGTTCTCATTTGCTGTCCAGAAACCACAATACCTTTTTTTGTACATTACAGATTCTTGTACCCTAAATGTTTTATTTCTGTTTGTGATGAAAAGCTTGTGTAGGCGTCTATTCTGAACTTCTTCCTTTGCATCATTCAGTGTGTCATACAGTATGTTTCAGAATAAAGATTTTCTTAAATTGTAAATTCAAGAAATAGGAATATGTTGGTGTCTTCCATATTGTTATAAAAAAAATACACCAATATACTTTTGTGGTGACTGTAAATGTTGTAATGCATGTGTAATGCCTGTGTATGTAATGACTTTCTGCAGTTATGCTGCATTCATGCAAAATCTTTTACCTAGCATACAATTATGGTGAATTAAGATATCTTAAGATTAACATACAGTATCTGTCAAGTAAAATGTGACAGACATGTTGGGGTGTCATTCTTCAGGGATAGACTGAAATTAACAAATCAAAAACCACAAAAAAAAAAAAGAAGAAGAACAAAAGGGATAATTCAAGAGGAGTTCTCTGTTTTCATTAATATTTAAATATTTATTAATACTAGCATTGGAAAAGATTGGATTCAATTGATTGGAAAAGGGCTGACCATAGATCAATTGATCCTTTCTTTCAGTTACAAACAGGGAAGACTTAATTTGTTTAAAGTGAAGAATGAGGGATGATGCAAATTCATATACAAATACTGTACATGACATCTCTCTTTAACACACATACACACGCATGCACAGGGTTGGGCAAAAATACATCAAAATGTATTTTAAAATACATTTAAAATTAAGGTATTTGGTATTTTATCAAAATAAACTACAAAATACAGCAGCCATGTATCAAAATAAACTACTGTATTTTTGTATTTTAAAAATACTACAAAATACTTTTACAAGGGAGCATGAAATTTCTTCGCAAACCTTTTTATCAATTGGCCTATTTGATCGTTCCCTTCATCCTTACACTGACTCAGTTGATTAAGTAAACATTTCTTTGACAGCTTTTCTCTGCCTGAGTCATGCAATAAATCTAACGTATGCAACCAGTTAAAGGCACAACATGTACAGTGGGATTTTTAGATTAAAATATCCAAAATCCACTAGAACAGTATAAGCAATTTTAACCAGGACACGGACTGTGTCTGTTCATTGCCTATCATTGACATCATACCTGTGTTACCCTCAGTTTCCGGTTTTATTTTGTTGAAACACCAAAGATGCTTTATATTCCTCATCTGTCTAATAAAACATATTATAATGTGTTATTAGACAGATGAGGAACTGTTTGGATTCATTCATCGACTGAAAACTAATCATGTTATATAGCATCTTGTTTAAATCTAATTTTCTTGATTTACCGCATGTACCATGTTTTACCATAACATCGATCTAGATTACTGCAGTGTGTAACAAGTGTCTCATCGCACAGAGTAGAACTACAACAACTTTAAACACAAAAATGTATCTAATATGATAAACAGCGCCGCGTTACCCCACATACACTTGACTGAATAAAGCGGAAGCGGCGACTGTGGCATAATAAATATTCCGCTGCTCTCAAGACGTGTGTCACGTTCGTCTCTCAGCATTTGCTCCAGCGGCCTCGTTCAGCTCCATCATCACTTGCCCTGCTTTGCTTAATACTACAGTAACGTTAATAATCTCATCCATGAACATGATTTCTGCACATTCTGAACATTTTTTTCTTTCCACTGGCTGTAGATGTGAAGACAACACACTGGTGTTTGGTAACAAAGGGCCTACTTTGCATCAGCAACACTGACTCAATGACAAACAAGTCATTCATAAGAAGGCAACTGATGGCACCCGTATTCATAGCAACTAGTTTCGAACTAATTCATCAATTGATTGTTAATCATAATTTTTAGGGGGCTGCTGCTCGGTATAATAGTTTTCAAGAACATTATGTAAATTGGTAAACTATTTAGCCTACACTCTAAAAAATGCTGGGTTAAAAACAACCCAAGTTGGGTTGAAAATGGACAAACCCAGCGATTGGGTTGTTTTAACCCAGCGGCTGGGTTAAATGTTTGCCCAACCTGCTGGGTAGTTTTATTTAACCCAAATATTGTTTAAAAATTACTGTATTTCTTGCTTAAAATGAACCCAAAATATGTTGGAAATTAACATTTATTAATATGTTTAATAAACAAACATTTATTAATATTTTTTTTGAATAATATTTAAACAATAAACATTTATTAAATTGCTTATTAATAAATGCTCATCTTTTTTATTATTATTGTTGCCTCTAGTAATTATGAGTCTGATTTTTAATTTCCAACCTATTTTGGGTTCATCTGCTGGGTTAAAACAACCCAATCGCTGGGTTTGTCCATTTTCAACCCAACTTGGGTTGTTTTTAACCCAGCATTTTTTAGAGTGCAGACTTCTAACAAAGTATTTTACAGTATTTTAAAACTACAAAAATATAAAACACTAAAGTATTTTGATACAAAGTACATTTTCATCAACCCTATCAAATACAAATTACAAAATACTATTTTGTATTTGAAATACGCACGCACGCATGCACACACACACACACACACAGGTTTGTTTTGCTATCTTAGTGGGGACTCTCCATAGGCGTAATGGTTTTTATACTGTACAAACTGTATTTTCTATCCCCCTACACTATCACTCTTTGCACCAGTCCAAATCAGTCTGCAAAACTATTTTTTTAAGTAATGAACAAAACAGAAAAATCAAGCCAGATTCTCAGTTTTTTTTTTTTTTTTT
>RJVU01059915.1:3248582-3305996 GCA_003731715.1 Anabarilius grahami
TTTTTTTTTTTTTTTTTTTGTATTTTTATTTAAGATATTATAAAAATATTTTTTCTTTTTACAAAAGTGCATTAGCTACTGATATGTCAAATAATTTCAGCTTAATAAATGTTATTGTATTTGAATGGTGTATTATTGTGATATTTAACTAGTGACAATTACACTATATAGTCGAAATTCAGTTTTTGATAGGCCTATCAAGAATTCTGCTATTATGTAAGCTATTTGTGTTTTTATAGTGAAAATTCCTGATATCAAGAATTTCCATTGTTGTTAGTAGAAATTCCATAGTGATTTCAAGAACTTTCATTGTAACTAGTAAAAACTGAATTGCTGATGTGAAAAATTAAGCTTGCCACACACAACACAAATAACAAGTGACTCTAACATGTCCCTTCCCGGTTACCGTATGTAAACTGACTGCCATGTGATTCTCCATCCAGTTTCCTGTCGGAAGGAATTGAATGTAGCGCATGCGCTTTACGGATGTGGAAGTGTTGGACAGTGATAAACAAGCAAATAAATCAGACCAAAACATTAACGGTTATATTGTACTCCACACCATGGCCGTGAACGCGGTGCATTTAGAGTCAGACGCGTTTCTAGTGTGTATGAATCATGCTCTGAGCACGGAGAAGGAGGAAGTGATGGGGCTCTGCATTGGCGAGGTGTGAATATCTAGTGTTGTTTATGATGTATAGCTGTGTTTGAACCGCAACAGGTGTGTTTATGACGCTCTGTAACTGTGACTTCTCTCCATCAGGTGGACACAAACCGCATCGTACACATTCATTCTGTCATTATTCTGCGTCGATCAGACAAGAGGAAAGACCGAGTGGAGATTTCCCCAGAGCAGCTGTCAGCAGCGTCCACTGAAGCCGAGATATCCTTTCACATGCTCTATATGCATAATATATATTCTTTATGTCTGTGTAAGGGGATTTTTTGTGTGTTCATAGATGCAAACTCCTCACCTTTCAGTGACAACTCACCTTTTTGAGATCAAAATAGGTCACCAGTGGTGTATAAAGTATAGTTATCTTACCAGAAAATGACTTTGGTAGAAGTTAAAGTCACTGTTTAGAATGTTACTTGAGTAAAAGTTGTAAAGTATGTGATATTTTTTTGCACTTAAGTACGAAAAGTCTTTTTTTGATATTAAACGTACTTAAGTATTGAAAGTAAAATTACAAGTAAATGTAAAATACAAAAGGAGCCAAAAATAATAAAAATTGTTCTATGCACAGTTTGAGCAGCATGATTATGTTCAGTTTTAACTCTTTCTTACATTTTGTTTCTTTGAATTAAAAAAAAGTCTAAACGTTCATTGTAATTTTTAAATATAAAAAATACTAATATATTAATTATACATTGATCATGTTAATTCATAGTGCATTATAACTAATGTAAGAGACAACTTTAAAATGTTAAAATTAAAAATGAACAATACTTTTATAAACCTTATTTATACAAATGGACTCTTATTGTAGTGTTACCATTTCATATAAATCCAGTCATGCTTAAAAATCACCTTTACACACAAAGTCTATTATACAGTACAGTCCAAAAGTTTGGAACCACTAAGATTTTTAATGTTTTTAAAAGAAGTTTCGTCTGCTCACCAAGGCTACATTTATTTAATTAAAAATACAGTAAAAACAGTAATATTGTGAAATATTATTACTATTTAAAATAACTGTTTTCTATTTGAATATATTTGACAAAGTAATTTATTCCTGTGATGCAAAGCTGAATTTTCAGCATCATTACTCCAGTCTTCAGTGTCACATGATCCTTCAGAAATCATTCTGATATGCTGATCTGCTGCTCAAGAAACATTTAATGTGTACAATTGTACAAAATATTTGTGTACAATATTTTTTTTCAGGATTATTTGATGAATAGAAAGTTCAAAAGAACAGTGTTTATCTGAAATCTAATCTTTTGTAACATTATAAATGTCTTTACTGCCACTTTTGATTGATTTAATGCGTCCTTGCTGAATAAAAGTATTAATTTCTTTTCAAAAAAATAAAAATAAAAATTCTTACTGACCCCAAACTTTTGAACGGTAGTGTATAATGCTACAGAAGCTTTGTATTTCAGATAAATGCTGTTCTTTTGAACTTTCTATTCATCAAGGAATCCTGAAAAAAAAAGTACACAACTGTTTTCAACATTGAAAATAATCATAAATGTTTATTGAGCAGCAAATCAGCATATTAGAATGATTTCTGAAGGATCATGTGACACTGAAGACTGGAGTAACGATGCTGAAAATTCAGCTTTGCATCACAGGAATAAATTACTTTGTCAAATATATTTAAATAGTACACAGTTATTTTAAATTGTAATAATATTTCACAATATTACTGTTTTTACTGTATTTTTAATTAAATAAATGTAGCCTTGGTGAGCAGACGAAACTTCTTTTAAAAACATTAAAAATCTTAGTGGTTCCAAACTTTTGGACTGTACTGTATGTATACTTTCACACATGATTTGCCTCTATTTTAGAATACTTGATTATCTAATCAAAATATGTGTTACAGTGCCGATAAAAAAAATAACTGAAATCGAATACATTTCTGATTTATGTTTCTGTCACTGCATACAGTTTAAATATGCAACTTCGCTGGATAACGAATGCATAACAGCGAACAAATGGATATAAACTAATGCAAATGAATGGAAACAATCCTGACATTTTGGATATATACGGTATTAAAATAAATAAAAAATCCCTTAAAGTAACTACAAATGAGCATGCAAAGCAATTAAAAAAAACTAAAAAAACATCGTGCGAAGCATGCCCCCGCCCCACGCGACGTTCTCACCTTTTTTCCCCCTTATGTGTTTGCATCCCTGTGTTTTATATATAGGGCAATTTTTTGTTTTGCTCCATTCTCCAATACATAAACAGTGCACTAACAACAACAAACACTCTGTTTTTTAGGGACGTGCTATGGTGGATTTTTAATCAATTTAAAACAAGGAACCAATATGATGTAAAATGAGTAAGAAATATTCTGCACTATTTCTTGGTCAACAGTCAAGCAAATGTGTGACATCCGACATCACAAGATATTCTTGGATCACTCTCAGATCATCCTTAATAACACCAATCATGAGGTTTTGTTTTGTCATTGATCTTCTGAAATTCTGAAATAAACTTTTCACTCAAATTGATACGCTGGTACTATATGAATATTATGAATTTCTTTCTTCTGCTGAACACAAAAGAAGATATTTTGAAGAATGTCGGACACCAAACAGTTGATGGACCCTATTGACTTCCATTGTATTTTATTTTTCTCCATACTATGAAAGTCAATGGGGTCCATCAACTGTTTAGTTAACCATAATCTTCAAAATGTCATCTTTAGTGTTTCAGCAGAAGAAAGAAATACAGATTTGGAACAACTTGAGGTTGAGTAAATATTGACAGAATTTTCATTTTTGCATGAACTATCCCTTTAACTATCCCTTAAAAAAGCTTTCCTGTAGCTCAGTGGTTAGAGCGTGGCACTAGCAATGCCAAGGTCATGGGTTCGATCCCAGGGATTGCACATACTCAGATACAAATGTATAGTATAATGCAATGTAAGTCGCTTTGGATAAAAGCGTCTGCCAAATGCATAAATGTAAATGTAAAGCACTACACTGTATAACTTCTCATTGAAATTTATTATAAAGTGTAATCCTGACCAGATCCCATTTTAGCATATTTTCTTAATATGAGGCACAGGTTGGCTGAGATGACCGGACGTCCCATGAGGGTTGTGGGCTGGTACCACTCTCATCCACACATCACTGTGTGGCCATCACATGTTGGTTAGTGTCCTCTTTATATTTGATTTATTTGTTTTATTTTATTTTTGTTTATTAATGCGTGTAATTATGCATTATTATATTCCCTTTATGTATTTGATCTTTGCACTATACAGATGTTAGGACTCAAGCAATGTATCAGATGATGGATCAGGGCTTTGTTGGACTCATCTTCTCATGCTTTATAGAAGATAAAAACACAAAGGTATGTTAAGTACACCATCTCGACAGGAAACAAGACATTCTGAAAGGTTTTTATTTCATTGCCATGACTGCTCTTTCTGTTTCTCCCGCAGACTGGAAGAGTTCTGTACACCTGTTTCCAGTCAGTACAGGCCCAGAAAGGCTCAGAGTAAATAAACGGCTTTTTATTTAAAAAAATGCATTCAATAATAAATAAATAAATGTTTTACAGTTTTAGTTTTGCAATTCAAATCTATACTTCATGAATAGCTATAATTTAAACTTATAGTGAATTTAGACTTGTAGTGTATGTTTTATTTATCTGAACTCTAAATATTTCATTAATTGTTTTAAGGGTTAGTTCAGCCAAAAATGAAAATGATCCCCTGATTGACTCACCCTCAAGCCATCCTAGGTGTATATCTTCTTTCAGGCAAACACAATCAGAGTTATATTAAAAAATATCCTCGCTTTTCCAAGATTTATAATGGGAGTGAATGGGGTTCCTGATTTTGAAGTCTAAAAAAGTGCATCCATCCATCATAAAAGTAATCCATACGGCTCCAGGGGGTTAATAAAGGCCTTCTGAAGCGAAGTGATGTGTTTTTGTAAGAAAAATATTCATAACTATAACTTTATAAACTATAATCACTGGCTTCCAGTAACGACCGTACGCGAGCCTAGTTCTGGCATAAGAATTGACCTCTGACCCGACGCATAATGTATTGACGAACGGGGAAGTGCAGTGAATAGAGCAAAACAAAGAAACTGGTCACTAACTAGAAGTGTAAAACATGGATTTTTAAATGGAAATGTATGAGGATTTCAATATAAGAGAAGAGGAGCTTGAGTTTTTTGTCCAGCATTGTCGTCTCTCTCATGAATGCTCGGACGGACGTTACCGGAAGCTAGTGATTATAGTCTATATAAAGTTATAATTATGGATATTTTTCTCACAAAAACCCATCGCTTCGCTTCAAAAGGCCTTTATTAACCCCCTGGAGCCTTGTTTTGCTTTTATGATGGATGGATGCACTTTTT
This sequence comes from Anabarilius grahami, assembly GCA_003731715.1. Lineage (NCBI taxonomy): Eukaryota > Metazoa > Chordata > Actinopteri > Cypriniformes > Xenocyprididae > Anabarilius > Anabarilius grahami. The sequence goes on from RJVU01059915.1 coordinate 3,253,638, forward strand.
GGGGCTTGAAAAAATGGACCATTCACTACCATTATAAAGCTTGGAAGAGCCAGGATATTTTTAATATAACTCTGATTGTGTTTGACTAGGATGGCTTGTGGGTGAGTAAATTATGGGATAATTTTCATTTTTGGTTGAACTATCCCTTTAACAGTTTCACTTGGTAAAGCCAAGTCAGAGCTATTGAGCCTTTTTTAGTGTTTTTGCTCATACATATAGAAATGACATTCCTCTCTTATGACAAGGTATGAGCGGATTGAGATCCCAATTCATGTAGTCCCACATGAAGCCATTGGAAAAGTATGTCTGGAGTCTGCCGTGGAACTGCCCAGAATCCTTTGTCAAGAAGAACAGGATACATACAGAAGGATTCACAGGTACAGGCCATTACCAGGGTTATCAATTTCCTTGTTTCATATTCATTTAATTTATTTATAGAAATTTTCATGGCTACACTTCCTTGTTGGTATATTTTAGATTATTTTACATAGTAAATGGTTGCTTAGGAATGCTGTATATATTTAACCCAATTTCCTTTTTTTCAGTTTAACTCATCTGGATCCAGTCACAAAGATACATAATGGATCAGGTAATTCAATTATAAAATCTAGTTTGCATTTCATGAAGAAAATGGCAGTGCACATCTGCAATTTAATACTGTTAAAGTTTTAGGTGAGTTTAGGTTTTATAATTACATTTCGGGTAAATAAAATCAGAGCTGGTTAGTCATCATCATGACACTTCTTTTCTCATTTTTTGTCATCTTTGCACAAAAATTATCGTGTGTGACAATATCTTTTTAGTGTGAAGCAGCTGTAGATTGTTAAATATATAGCTATATGAAAGATCAGACACATTGCATATGCAAATTGCGTAGATCAGTGGTTCCCAAACTGTACGTGTGGTGAAATGCAAAATGCTGAGTTTTGCTATTCATTAATTCAGCCCCACCTTAAAATAACATTAAAACCAAGCATGCATTTCTAACAGGCAAAATGCCACCTCTAATGCAAAAACAGGAAAATGGTAGTGCTGTAAAAAGGTCAAAAACATGACATCCAATCAAATTACCTCATCTTTTGCGGTCAAAACTGACTGCATCCACACAAGCAGCGAGCATATGATGCAGAGTATGCTGCCTTAGCAAATAGCACTACATTACTGCTGGTCTCGACAGTATACATTTGTTAAGGTGGGGTTTCTGTACTTCATAGCATGAAGAACAAATATAGACATAGACTGTGCATAGAGATTGATTTAAGACTCTAACTCTTTTCTATACAAAAAACATAAAAACAAAAAACCTGTGAGCTCTTTCTGTTTCTAAAGTTGATAATATATTATACGAGCAAGAATGCAATTTTTCCCAAATATACACAATTGCAAATGTGACATTTATTTTATACAACAGTTCAACAAACAAATGGGCATTATTAAGTGATGTACATTTTAAACACAGTATTGTCAGTGTTGTTTGCTCCAGTTTGAAATGAAATAATAGTTCCAACGGAATACGCAGCAGAACTGTTGTGTATTAATGGGTTAGTTCACCCAAAAATGAAAATTATGTCATTAATGTCTCACCCTCATGTCGTTCCAAACCCGTAAGACCTTCGTTCATCTTCGGAACACAGTTTTAAGATATTTTAGATTTAGTCCGAGAGCTTTCTGTCCCTCCATTGAAAGTGTTTGTACGGTAGACTGTCCATGTCCAGAAAGGTAATAAAAACATCATCAAAGTAGTCCATGTGACATCAGTGGGTTAGTTAGAAGTTTTTAAAGCATCGAAAATACATTTTGGTCCAAAAATAACAAAAACTACGACTTTATTCAGCATTGTATTCTCTTCCGGAATCCTTTCCTTTGAATTGATTCCATTGAATCCTTTCATCTGTCGGCGTTGGTAATGCACTTTTACGTCGTTGTTTTTGGCGATTAGGACATCCGCGACATGCACACTTACGCACCAGTCCCTCAGACTGTAAACGAAGCTCTGGCGCACCAGATAACACGTCAGCAGCGTCTTACGTCAGCAGCGTCTTACGTCAGCAGCGTCACGTTGCGACACATTGCGGAGTCGTGAACCCGGATGAACAACAGACCCGGAAGAGAATACAATGCTGAATAAAACATAGAGGTATTTTGTTAGTGAACGAATCTGCGGCTCTGAACGAATCGGGAGAGTCAATGATTCAATGACCCATTCATAAATGCAGCCACTTGCTTTGTAACTGAATGAATGAATGAATCAATCAATGAATCAAACAATGACTTGATGACTCACTCATTAAAGGTGCAATAGGACATTTTCGGAGAGGCTAGCAATAGTGAGCTAGCTTTCAAATAATAACAACCCACCCTTCCTTCAGAGCGTCTCCAAAGCCACGCCTCCTCAAACGCATGAACGCGCACACACACAGCTGCTCTTGGCAAAGCATCACAAGAGACGCCGTTTAGCTACCTCATGTTTCAAAGCACATAACATTACAATAATAAAGAATGTAAGCAACTTCGAGATCTGGAACCTGACTGCTGCTCATTAATTTTGATGTTGACACTGTTGACATGGAAATGCGTAATTCGAGTCTGAGGACGTGAACTGCTCTTGTTAGATCATCACAGGTTGCCATCTCTTAATTACGGTTGTTATGGTGTGAACGCAGCATAAGCTCATTGTTTTGATTGGGTAGGAACTGTAAAAGGCGGCTGCTCTTTGTTTGCGGTGCTCCGCGACTGACGTCTGTCTACATAAACTCTGCATAGCATGAAACGCGCTGATGACATATGATGTCTGCGCAAACAGGGTGCATGAGGGTATGTAAAACATATTTCATTTGGACCGAATATAATGATCAGATGAACATTTTATGGTCCTATGCCTTCCACAGACAATATATATTTATAAAAATACATTTAGACCATTTAATTCGAGTCTCAGGTCCGGCAGGGATTGTCGGTGAGGGGAGTGAATGTCCAGCGCTCTCCCCACCCTCAATACCACGACTGAGGTGAGACCCTTGAGCAAGGCACCGTACCCCCAACTGCTCCCCGGGCGCCGCAGCAATGGCTGTCCACTGCTCCGGGTGTGTGTTCACGGTGTGTGTGTTCACTGCTGTGTGTGTGCACTTGGATGGGTTAAATGCAGAGCACAAATTCCGAGTATGGGTCACCATACTTGGCCACATGTCACTTCACTTCACTTCACTTAATAAAGTGCTCTCAGGATATGAGGAGACTTTCAACCAGAATAACAAAAAATGTTTCTGAAGAGAATCACTTATCTTTCTCCTTCTTTTCACCTATTTATTTTATTAATGGAATTTTAAGAATTTGACATAAAACATGACATACATTTAATAGGTTTAGAAAATCTTTGCCTTTATAAAGGTAAAAAAAAACTAAAAATGCAGCTAAAAAAATCCATTTAAAGGGGAAGTGTTGCCTATCAAAGGTTTGGGAACCACTGGCATAGATCAATCAGTTCATTTGAAATATTTTTTCAATAAAATATAATTTGTCTATTTATTAATTGTAAAACCATTATTATAAAAGTATTTTTGGGTATTGTGGGGGACTAACCTTATTTATTTTCATAAATGTGAAGAGTTTAGTATCATTTTAACAGTTGTGCTTTTGTAATTTGTATGTATGTGTGCTTCTCAGTGTTCACTAAAAACCTGTGCAGTCAGATGTCGGCCATAAGCGGCCCGCTGCTGCAGTGGCTGGAAGATCGACTGGAACAGAATAAACAAAGTATCATCAAACTCCAGAAAGAAAAAGAGCAACTGACACAAGAACTGGCTTCATTATAAGGAGAATAATAGGAAGCAATGAGAGTTTTATCAAAATCCTTAAAAGCCTCTTTATGTTTTTCCACTGAAATCATTGGCTTTTCTGCCCCTTTTGGATTAGAAATCACTGGGAGAGTAAAGACAGGATGTCTGTAATTTCCCATTTTGTGATCTCGGTGCGTATCTAGTACTGTGTCTTCCAGCTAAATATTTAAATTATGAACCCTCTTAGTACTGTCCACTATTACAAGAGTGTTTTACTCTTTTGTAATGTTTTAACTCATCCATCAGGTTCTGGTTTTTGTCATGCGTACACACACATACACGCATGTTTTACAAGCTGTTTGTCGGCATTGTAGTATGTATACTCATTGAAAACCATAAAATGACAAAATGCGGATGTTCTTAAAAAGTTTTTTTTTTTTTGATTACCTATTTGATGGTCATCATAAGTGTTCTGTAAAAGTGATGGTGACATTATTTACTGATGCTGTTTCTTAAATAAGCTGTAAATCTCTGAATGTATAAACATGCCAATTTAAAATTACAATGTAAATACCTGCATAGAATCTAGAGTGGCTTATCTGTTGTATTAACTGAATGTTTCTTTTCTCACTTTTGTGTTAACTATATAATAAATATGTGTTTGGAAATCAAAACTATAACACCTTAAACTCTGTATTACTTCACACGGGTCACACTCGCAAACAGCTATATTCATTTTTTTGTCATTTACATGCAGATTTTCAGTCTAGACTGAATGTTTCTGTGAATGTCAAGTAGCTCCCTGGTCGAACAGTCTGGCACTTAGACTATAAGTAGAAAAGGTGTGACAAAAAAAGAGCTTTTCTTGATGAAATACTAAAATGAACATTTTAGCTGACAGTTTAGAAGACCTGAAACTGCTTAAGGGTAGTTTTTTTTTTTTAACTGTAGTCCTGTCCTGCACTTTATCTGTCTTTTTTTTTTTTTTTAACATGATAAGCCACACTGGTGCTTTTTAATCTGACCTAAATGTGTTAATATAAAACCAATAGCGTAGTATAAAATATACTTTGTGTGACAAAATATTAATCTAACTGAAAACCCAATGGACTCACATTTTATTTCTTGTCACTAGGTGGCACTTGTGTCCTTGTTGAACTGCAGACAGTTTTTATAGAACAAAGTTTTTAATCTCTTTAGATTGTGAAACTAGTCAAGCAGACAGACAGAATACTAGAAGTGTATAGTTTATTTGGCATGCCTGATTTTTTACAATATTTAGGCGTGCAGTTCTAATAAATAAATGACAAATGTTCTTGCTATGAGGGAATCATAAAGTGTTATGTTCCACACCATATTACAAAATGGATATTTATGGTCCTAGATGTGGACTGGTCTGTAAAATACACAATATATTTAGTTACTATGAGGAAAACATCTCTGCGCAGGACCTATAGAGTGAACCGTAGGTTGGTTTACCCAGAAATGAAAATTCTGTCATCATTTACTCACCTTCACATTGTTCCAAACCTGTATGAGTTTCTTTCTTCTGTTGAACACAAACGATATTTTAAAGAGTGTTGGTTACCAGACAGTTGATGCCACCCATTGAATTCCATAGTATTTTTTTTTCTTACTATGGAAGTCTTTTGAGTTCAAAAGAAGAAAGAAACTCATACAGATTTGGAACCACTTGAGGGTAAGTAAAGACAAATTTTTCATTCTTGGGTGAACTATCCCTTTAATAGGCCAGGGACTATATCTTATAGCGGAATTATGCTAAAAATATATTGATATAATGATACAATTTTGTGTCTTAAATATTTATGTTGTATTTGCTGTTGTATAAAGGCAGTAAGTCACGTCACTCAAGGCTGGAATACATGGTCATTTACCAAGCTGTTGTGAGTGCAGTTTCTTTATTCAAATGCAAAAAATTGAGAAAAAAAAGGGGTTGAGAATAATGCTGCATCTATCTATAAGCCAAGGACTTTTTTCTACTGTTTATTCTTTGATAGTGAGCTGTTTTGAAGCTACATTAAAGGTGGAGTAAGTAGTTTTTCAAAAACACTGTTTGGAAGGTAGTTTGGCAGACTCCAACAACTAACGTGTAACCAATCAGCATTAGGGGCATATTACGGTCGAGGAGACGGAACAAGCAAGAGGGAGATTAGAAAAAAGAAAAGGAAAAAAAAAAAAAAACCGCAGAAAGAGGTTTATAAAACGGTTAGTTCCTGTCCTTGATTCTGATTGGTCAATAGCTGTGTTTTATTCACGATAAAACACGGCTATGACCGCTTCACCCAACGGTTCTGTGTATCACTACACAACACCCTTAGCAACCACTCTTAGCAACGTAAACTGTATGTTCTCAATTGATATTGTTCGTTGAAGCTTACTGTATTATGTAGAAGAGTATTGTGAGAAAGAGAGTTTATTACCTGCATTCAGATTTAGAATTTCCCTTCCGGTCAGTCCTATGTTCATAATAAAAAATATGTTTAAATGTCAGATGTATTATCTTGTCCTTTTAACAGTTAAGGGGTTTTCCCATGACTGACAGCACTAGTCAAAGCATTTGTCAGTTGCATCTTGTTCGGTGTTCACAACAATTCAGTCTTTTCAATGTAAAAGTCTTCGCTACTGACTGACACACTCATAAAGACAGTCTTTGCCGCCATCTAATGGCGTAATAATGTAACTTCTGTTGCTGTTCACGGTCAGGGACAATTTTTTTCTGGCGGAAGGAAGGCTTTTAGTGAAAGTTTATTTCATGAAAGTTGCATTGATACATATTTTTGGCTTTAATATTTGTATTGTGTGGTAACCGTTTTATAAAAGCAATAAGGTACTCGAGGCTAGTGCTGTATCGTGAATAAGTCATGGCTGAAGGGTTTGCAGGCACAATGCGAAGCGGAGTGCCTGCAACCCCTTCAGCCGTGACTTATTATTCACGATACAGCACTAGCCTCTGGTACCTTATTGCTTGCTTATAGAAATGACCCTTCTGCAGTGCCATTCTCAGACACCTTCAACATACTTTTACAGCATTTCTGTCCTCGAGAAATAAAATCTTAGGCATTGAACCAGGTCTCTAGATATTGTCTAACATCTGGAAGTGCAAATGCTCTTTTACAATAAATATCCCATGTTTATTGCTATGTGTACAGTGGATCGTAAAGTTATGCCATTTTGTATTAAGGCAAGGTCTAACACTCCACTAAAACAGAATGTCTTGAGTGTGTGTGTAAAAGCACTCATCCCGGGACTGGAAGCATGCAGGTAATATTAAAGCTGTGCTCTGAGACTGATGGAGAGAGCGAAGACATCTCCCCCTCCTTGCGCATCAGCATACTGGTTATTACTCCTGGCAGAACACTGCCATTTATTTAGTGTGAAGGCAAGTTGACTGTAAACCTGAAGCCTCTATAAATCTGAAATGTGTGTGGGGGGTGGGGTGGGGTGGGGGGTTGTCTATGTAAGAAGTGAAGGGGACAGAATTTATGAGTGTTTGGAGGGCATTCTGTTTGATGAGATACCTAAGGGACCTTGAGCCCCTGGATATATTTATGGCAGAGGGGCCAATGAGGTAGTGGACAATGACGTCCCAGAGGCAGACAGTGTTTAATTAACACCTCCAAAATAGGCAGGACAGAGCTCTATACTGTGTCACCAGCCCACCAAACAGGTTGTGTTCTGTCTGGAATTATTAAATCTGTCTCACTCTGTTTTAAAGCTGCCGTATGTAATTTGTAGGATATTAAGATACATTTTCCTTTCCCAGTTCAATATGCAGAGACAGCTGTAAGAAGGTTGACTGTTTTTGAAGAGTGCAAACTCTGTGACTCAGTGGTGTGAACAAAACATTGTTCTATTTGTTTGAGTATCATGACTAGCATAGTAACAGTAGCTCAACAAATGGCATGAGTTTGGGCGGGTTATTGATTTGACAGACCAATGGCAGATGGCGTAGTGAAAGGAGTGTTTACTAAACATGTTTGGAAACAATCATTAAGTCGTGTTTGCTAATGCAGGCATCATTATTAGGTTACTGTTACAAACCCCCAAACCTAATTAAACTGCAACTTGTCCCTCACAATTTGTGTGTTATTACTGTGATAAGTAAACGTGATGATTTTCACTTGGCATATGATGAAAAGGGTAAAACATTTTGGGTGGCTATTTTGTAGTGGTGTTTCGATTTCAAGAGAAAAAAGTCCTTACGTTTTTTTTCATTTGTTTACAATGCACTATGATTTAGAGTATACAAGAGATTTACACCCGTCAAAGCCCAGTTTCCAACATGGAGAGGATTGACAAAAAGAATGCGTTGCTCTTGTTTTTACCTTTTGCACAAATAATTAGTTGATAAAAAACAATTAAGTTAAATTATATGTATGGTAATTAATTGCTCAAAGGCACAATATGTACGATTTTTGGATTAAAATATCCAAAAACCACTAGAAAAATGTTATACATTTTGTTGAATTCTGTACTTACATTATCCCAAATGTTTCCATCAATGTTTAAATCCAGAGAAACTATAAACCATGGGTACGTCTGCAGACCAAGGAAACCAGGGCAGAATAGATGAAACATGTAGTGTAAATGGAGCAGACGGAGTGGGGGTGGGGGCAAGGTGGAGCAGAGAGCCACTTATGTGCCAGCACAACTGAGAGCCTCTGGAGGGCAGACCAGGGAACCAAGGAGTTGCCAGTAGAACAGGGAGCAAGGACGGTGAGGTGAGGGAGCTTTGGACGGCCTCCATCGCCGAGATGTGGGAGCATGGGGTGGCCTCCATGTCCAAGATGAGAGACCATGGGCCTCTGTAACCATAACAGGGGGAGCGACTAGACCCATGAGATGGAAGAGGAATTGGAACACATGAGGACGCCTGCAGAGCAGGGAACCAGGTCACAGCAGATGGGGCTTGGGGCCAAGGCAGAGCAGATGGAGCAGAGAGCCAATGGAGTGCCAGCAGAGCTAAGGGACTCTGCATGGCCAGCTGAAAGGGAGGCGCTGGCAGAGCAGGAGAAGTCTATGGTGGAGCTGGAATAGGGTGTGACCCTTAGGTCATGAATGAGGACTGAGGAATCCCGCGGATGTTCCTTCGGACTGGAATGAAGGGGAGATGGATGACCTCCTTGGCTGCAATGAGGGAGCTGGGGATGGTCTCCGTGACAGGGGTGTGGCCTCTGTGGACATGAAAGGAAGACATTGGACCACCGGGACCACCAGACTTGAGACCACCGGACTTGTGACTGGAGATGCTTGGGAGGGTTCTGCTGCTCCTGGGCTGGTGATTATATTCTCTTCCACCTGTCCCACTGTGAGGGAGGAAGCACACTGCCACAGGGCATAGTCCAGGTATTGGGCCAACAAACAGGTGGTTTCTCCACCAGCATCAGTCTGAAGATGGAATTGGCCAACCCACTCCAAAAACACACCTTCAGATTGCCCTCATTCCAGGGCAATCGGTGGCTGACCTCCAGGAATTTCTCTTCATACTTTTCCATGGCATGGTCATTTTGTTGGAGGGAGAGTAGCTGGTCCTTTGGGTGGTTAAAGGCTGCTGCTAGATCCATTTTGGAGGGTTCAGTATTCTCTCACGTAACAATGTGACAACTTCCCATATAAAGACAATACTTAAAACGGGACTGAACAAACTGAGGGCATACAGAGGGTATGCACGTGACGTCACCGTCGACCGTTATGACTGCGGTCACGTCCACTGAGTGGCTCAAAGACTGAGCGGCAGCATTGGTTTTCAGCGTGAATGCCGTGAAAAACACACAAAACACATCCAAAACGGGAAAGAGCTTTGCGATTGACTGTACAAATAGCTTTGACACAAAACCCGAGGTATATATTTAAAGGCTGCCGAAAGCTACAGAAAAAAGAAGCACATGGATCACTGCAATTCACAGAAACAACTCGACTCCAGGCAGAGAAACGTGGATTTGCAGTTATCATTTTGTGTCAAATTGTTGGATTTTGAGGTAAAATCATACCGTATATATTGTATTGTTATATATTGTGTTGACAACTCATCAATTAAATATTTATTATCTTATATTCTGCATAATTTGGTGTTTTTAAATAAACACTGACAAAAACTATACAAGTTTTAGGGCTGGACAATATGACGATAGGCTATATATAACATTGATAAGTGATTACTCGGATTTAAACCTTATTTAAAATTATATTCTGCATAATGTGTGTTTTTAAATAAACAACACTGACAAAAACTATACTATAAAACTATATAAGTTTTAGGGCTGGACAATATGTCGATATAACATTGATATAAGTGATTACGCGGATTTAAACCTACCTATATTGTAGTTATATCAAATATTCACAGGCAGATTTGCTTTATTTATTTCCCCGACGTCAAATCAGGCACATATAAATGTCAGGAAACACGATTCCTGGCTGCATGTCAATATCCATGGATTAGGTTTATTTGACAAGTTGTAAGGAACACATTCAATTCCAACCTTTAGTGTAATCGTTTGTTTTACTCGCATTTTCGCAGTTTCCTCTATTAAATCCAGTCACGCAGCAGGTTCTTTTGCCACTCAGTCCAGCTGAGGGAAAGCGTTTTTGGCGGGAAAGTGACGTCGATGCATACCCTCTATACACAAACGAGGAACATAACAAGAAAAAGGTGCTCAATATAATCAGTAACTATGGTAACAAATTGGTGACTAAGGAAACTCATAACATCTAAAGCATAAGCATAACATCAGAATAAGAGTCCTAAACCAAAAATCAAGACAGACTGTGACAGCCACGAGTTGTCGTCTCGTAATTATAGTAATTATGAAATGATGTGAATGCAGCAAGAGATACAGAAAGAGTTCCTTGTCCTTCTTACAATTCCTTTAAGAGTTGTGTATGTCTTTGACAAAAAGTACTTGTTTTAGTCATTTTTTTTTTTTTTTAAGATTATTTTATATAGAAGTTTAAGCACAGGTCTGACACAAACTTGTAAAAGTATATAAACATGCTTGAAAAATATGTACAAATATTTACATTCAATATGCATCATTCATTGTAAAGCTATTCATCTGATATTGTATTTCAATACTGAATTTATTAGCACTTTTTTTATATGAAAAATACTAAGTATATGTAGGCCTACATAATACTCTGGCTAAGAAAAAAGTGGCTGATCAATCTTTTACTGCTGAAAGTTAGTTTTGTTGTTTTGTCAGAGTTTTATAAATGATGTAAAATCCTTGGTTTAGACAAATAGAAATAGTATCTATAAAAATGATGCAGCACCAGGCAGCACAATGGCCCATTGATGCAGCCCTGAAGTACTGATGACAATCAAAGTGAAAAACACATACTAGTATTGTTCCTTTTTGGGGGATTTATATGAGCACCTTCAATAGATCCTCATAAAAATGAATATTACAGTGAGTGAAAAGGAAGGATAGTCTGGCAGGCTATTCTCAGGTTCAGTGGTTCATTTAAAAAGGGCTTTACCAAGCAAATAAATAAAAGATGTTTTGCTGTACCAAGCACTTTTCGACAAATTAAATTCAATATAGCGGAACAACAAAACGTCTGTTCCTGTGGTGTTGTTGTGGAGCAAAGAAGTGCTGAATGATGTCATTGATTCTTTCACTGGCTTACTGAGATGCTGCTACACCTGTGAAGGCAGAGTTATCAGGCTTTAATTTACTTGCGCAGTGTGTTACTGATAAGATATTTTGACATAATTGAGAATTACTCTCATCAACAGTTGTGTTCTGTTTATAATTGATTTTTAAAGATGTATTATTGAAGAACACAATGTTGCATCAACGGATAAGGGATGTACAATTCAGTCAGCCCATAAATATAGCAAAAGACAGGTTGAGCAAGATCAGGGACTTGTATCACACTGTGATTATATTCTGCTTATTAGGGTACAACGGGGCTAAAGGCGCCTTCGATTTTATTTTTCTCTAAACCACTAGGTGGCACTTTCCTAAATATCCGCTTTTCAAAATGCACGTGCAAATTTGTCTGATCTTTGATGCGATCGCGGGCAGCAACGCAAAGTCGATTCTGAGGTAGTTTGATCTAATATTTGATGTTTTTTAAAATGTTGTTGATTTAAGTTGCAAATGAGAATCTATGAAATGAATGTTTATATTTTCAGACAAAGGTCTTCTTAATGATTTTCAGTTTTGTTCAAGGTAATTCAAGCAATAGTTTTTAAATAACGGAAGAATATGTAAATGTATGGTATTTGGGGTAAAAAGCGCCCCTGCTGTTGGGGCAAAAGGCACAATAATTAACATGATAATGAATAGCTGGCTGACTTTTCCATTTATTGACATGACATGGTTAGATTCAGATGGTAAATATCATATATCAAATTAGGTATCCATCTTAGAGATAATACCCATATTTACAATGAAACAATCATTTTTAAAAATATTATATTAATTCTATCATAATAATATCCTGTAGCTCAGTGGTTAGAGCGTGGCACTAGCAATGCCAAGGTCATGGGTTCGATCCCAGGGATTGCACATACTCAGATACAAATGTGTGCTTTGGATAAAAGCGTCAGCCAAATGCATAAATGTAAATGTAAAAATATAATCTATGGTTACTACATCTATATTAATATTATGGGATCTTCTTCAATGCTTTCAGAATCTTTACTTTTTAAAGTCATTTTGTGATATAACATAGGCCTATTTTAATGACAGTATAATTATTGAACACAAATTAATTATTTTATTTATCAAAATAAACAGAAAATAGTATACATTTTGCTAAAGTGATTCTTTTCAACAAGTATTAACCTAGACATTATTAAAAACATATTATTTTAGCTAAAGTATTTGTACAAATACTGTGTGCTTTTTACCCTATGCTGGGGAGCTCCCCTCACCTCCTCATACATTTATAAGATTTTTAAACAAAATTAACCACTTTTATGATTTATTTTCACACAAAATCTATTGCTCCATCAATGTTCAATACAATCATATATATTTTTCCGGCAATCATACTGTTACGGTCTGGTGTTGTAGAGACGAGGCGTTTACGGACTTCCACAATTATATGGGTTTTATTGATACAACGGAGAGACAACATCCAAACACTACGATATAACATTAACAAGAACAGACAAGGAGTGAAGGGAGTGAGTCCATATATATAGGGAGTGCTGACGAGGAAGTCCAGGTGATGATGATCGGTGATGATGGGGAGATGACGAGGGAAGTGAGTGCAGGTGTGGAGACAGGAGGATCATGGGAATTGGAGTCCAAGGAACAAGGGATCTGTGACACATACACTTTGAGAGTAGTGAAAAGCACATTTTCTCATAAGGTGCCTTTAGCCTCGTTGCACCCTACAAGATTGAAGCTTACAAGATCCTGCTTACAAAACATAAATACATAAACAAGAAATATTGATTTGAGTTCATATTATTTTGTTATCCATACACTGCAACAATATTAAATGTATTAATTTATAACTTATGCATATGCATTCAGAATTACTTTTTCTATGGACTAGTTAGCGTACTTATCTAAAATAAAAGACTTCTGTTTAAAGTGCTCTCTTATCCGTTTCTTGGTGTTTCTTATTGTTTTTCTGAGACACATTTACATGTCCTTGCTTTAACAGGGGACTCCTGAGCTTCTAGCCATCTATAAAAGGCACTGATACTATAGTCGGTTATGAGATGCATGTTTTTCTTAAGGAGGGGTGCTCTATTCAAATATAAACAGCTCTATAATATATAACCGCATTGCATTACATTTATTTACATGTAAAACATTTAATAAAGGGGGCGTTAGGAGGTACATTGAACATTTCTAGAAACAAAAAAACTTGTTTTGGACCAGTATTTATTGAAAGGCACTATTGTATAGGCACTAAAGTGACTACAGTAATTCTATCACTCACAGTTTGCTTTCAGTGCATAAAATTCAATATGACGTCTACCCTGATTAAAGGGTTAGTTCACCCAAAAATGTAATTTCTGTCATTAATTACTCACCCTCCGAGAGTTTTTTTTTATCCTCCATTGAAAGCAACGAAATTACCACATTCAATGTCCAGATAAGTAGTAAAAACATGGTTAAAATGTGACTACAGTGGTTCAACCTTAAGGTTATGAAGCGATGAGAATACTTTTTGTGCGCAAAACAAAACAAAAATAACTTTAATACATCACAGCTGACATTACATCACAAACACTTACTTATCGCTCAGTAAAGAGTGCTGGCCATCTGTTCATAAGTTCATGATGAATAGCAAATTTTCAGCCACATTATTCTTGTGCACAAATGTTCAGTCTATCAGCACCTTGATAACCTGCTAAAGTACCAAGCATAACTGGGACCACAATGCATTCCTTGTTCCCTTTCGAGAAAACTCGCGCTGCGTCCAATGACGACATTATGGGGAACGCCTATGTGTGACTTTCTTCAGCACATTTCCTTCATAAATGATAAAGGTTCTCAGTTGTTCTGATGCCGGGAGTCTATGGAGACTCTTGTGTTCTTTGGTACATACAATAACAGAACATTTGTATTAGATAATTTAATATGATCATTTAATATGATCTTATGGAACTGAACCTACACTGAACTGACTTCAACTGAAAAATGACACTTTTTGTTTTTTTTTTACAGCTGCTTTACAGCTGAGTTGAACTCTGTTGCATCACATTATTTTCCTGTTTATCACTGCAAAGCTGCTTTGAAACAATATATATCTAATAAAGCACTATAAACTTTTCAAAGCCTCAGCTATATTGCACAAAATGTATAGCTCCAGTGATTTTTTTTTATTTTCCAGTTGTTCCACTAAAATTGCAATACAATGAATGTTAATATAATCACAATTTCATCCCATACATATGCAGATTAATACACACACACAAAATGAGTGGATAAATATTGGATGTATTATTACAAACCCGATTCCAAAAAAGTTGGGACACTGTAAAAATTGTGAATAAAAAAGGAATGGAATAATTTACAAATCTCATAAACTTATATTTTATTAACAATAGAATATAGATAACACATCAAATGTTGAAAGTGAGACATTTTGAAATGTCATGCCAAATATTGGCTCATTTTGGATTTCATGAGAGCTACACATTCCAAAAAAGTTGGGACAGGTAGCAATAAGAGGCCGGAAAAGTTAAATGTACATATAAGGAACAGCTGGAGGACCAATTTGCAACTTTTTAGGTCAATTGGCAACATGATTGGGTATAAAAAGAGCCTCTCAGAGTGGCAGTGTCTCTCAGAAGTCAAGATGGGCAGAGGATCACCAATGCTGCGGCGAAAAATAGTGGAGCAATATGAGAAAGGAGTTTCTCAGAGAAAAATTGCAAAGAGTTTGAAGTTATCATCATCTACAGTGCATAATATCATCCAAAGATTCAGAGAATCTGGAACAATCTCTGTGCGTAAGGGTCAAGGCCGGAAAACCATACTGGATGCCCGTGATCTTCGGGCCCTTAGACGGCACTGCATCACATACAGGAATGCTACTGTAATGGAAATCACAACATGGGCTCAGGAATACTTCCAGAAAACATTGTCGGTGAACACAATCCACCGTGCCATTCGCCGTTGAAAAAGAAGCCATATCTAAACATGATCCAGAAGCGCAGGCGTTTTCTCTGGGCCAAGGCTCATTTAAAATGGACTGTGGCAAAGTGGAAAACTGTTCTGTGGTCAGACGAATCAAAATTTGAAGTTCTTTTTGGAAAACTGGGACGCCATATCATCCGGACTAAAGAGGACCAGGACAACCCAAGTTGTTATCAGCGCTCAGTTCAGAAGCCTGCATTTCTGATGGTATGGGGTTGCATGAGTGCGTGTGGCATGGGCAGCTTACACATCTGGAAAGGCACCATCAATGCTGAAAGGTATATCCAAGTTCTAGAACAACATATGCTCCCATCCAGACGTCGTCTCTTTCAGGGAAGACCTTGCATTTTCCAACATGACAATGCCAGACCACATACTGCATCAATTACAACATCATGGCTGCTTTTTTGGAAGGGGGTTTATTAGCCCAAATATGTTATCAAGGTAAATGAGGGAGACGTAAGTTTAACAAGAACACTTTTTATTAGCACTCTGTACCAAGCAATGCAAGTGAACTTTTGTGCAAAATTGTAACAAATTGGACAACAAATCATTATGTTAGAAAATAATATTAGTAAAATAAATATTTTATTTTATAATATCTGTTGAATGTAAATAATATCTGTCATCATGGTTGTGCATTAAAATGTAAGCCGCTTACTTCTAGGTTTGTCCGATGTCGTGAAATACAATGAATGGTCATAATTTGTATAAATATCAGAGTGCTGATCCATAGATTTTGATAGAAAATATGAAGAAGCCCAAATGAATGAAGCGCTAATGTAAAACAGCTCTGATCTGCCTGAAGAACTCAGATGTGCCGTCACCAAGCGTTGTATAACCTAACTAAAAAATAACAATAAAACATAACTAAAATCTCCATAGTTTCTAAACAGATACAAATCCTAGGGCTTAACGCTTGATATAGCCACTTCATTCACAAAATAATACATAATGCACTTAAATCGCTTAACAATATTCTCTTTGCATATTTTGGTTCTCTAAACCAAACTGCCTACATGGTGGTTTTGTCTTCAAAAGTACAAATTTTTATTTCTGCTTTGGTGAATCCTTTTTGACAGGCGTTCCAGTCCTGTTCTGCAGGCAGACAGGAAAAGTTGCAGGGAACCATTGGGGACCTGGATTAGATACTACAGCTCTTCCATCTTGGCCCCCTAGGGTCCCGCAGCTGTCTGTCAAATCCTTTTTTGTTTTTCCACACATTCTCTCCACTCCTCAGCATTCTTTCCCCTTGCTCTTCGAGCACAGCTTCCGATGTTTGCCAGCTGTTATCTAAGTGCCCTAGTTTTTGGGTGATCCATCAGCCCTCCCCTCTAAAACTCACTCAAATCCTCCTGTTAAAAACTCACCTTCAGTTTCCCAAAGTGCGGTAAAGGTAATATCAGCTCGGGGCTGAAAGTGGGGAATGTGGGGTGTCTTTATCCATGCTCTAAAAGTAAAAAGTCAGAATTTTTAGAGCTCAATCTCTCTAATGCAAAGCATTATGGGCTAAACACCATGTAATCCATTAAATTTGGCCATGTTGCATGTTCTGGTTAGCACATCTGAATGTTTTTAGGCCAGCACACAATACATGAGCACTCCGTCAGGCCTCCGAACAGGCCTGTTCACAAATACATACAGTATTTGTGTATTTGTCTGTGAGAAGCAGTCTCTCACTGGATCAGCTTCTCTAGCCATCCATTATCTGCATGTCTGTCCATGAGGAACAGAGTATGGGGGAGATTTAGTGTGGCTCAGCCCTAAAACATAAATTTAATCTGAGAGCCAGCAAGCAGCCTGCACATGTACCGCCACTGAGGTGGTGTCACAAAATGACTTGGGTGTAATCCATTAATTCCTTCACTGCTATGATTTAAAGTACTTGAAGGAGGGTAGGTTTGAATGCTGGGGTTGTACATATATTTTATGATTCGGTCTCAATTATCTCCCCTCAAGAGCAATGGCAACGCTTTACAACCACAGGACAGTAAAAGCTAAATAAACTTATCATTGCATCTAAAACAACAACATGTTTATTAGACCAAATACCCACTAAATAATAAAAAAAAAGTAATAAGTAATTACCCAATACCCACTAAATAAAAACAAAAAGTATTCTCGTCGCTTCATAACATCAAGGTTGAACCACTGTAGTCACATGAACTGTTTTAAATATAACTTTAGTACCTTTCTGTGCGTTTGAAAGTGTAAATTATCTTGCTGTAAATGGAGGCCTCACTGAGCCATCGGATTTCATCAAAAAATATCGTAATTTGTGTTCTGAAGATGAACGAAGGTCTTACGGGTGTGGAACGACATGAGGGTGAGTAATTAATGACAGAATTTGCATTTTTGGGTGAACTGACCCTTTAAGCCTCTCATTAAGAATCTATGAAAGATCCAAGATCTATGAAAGATCCAAGATCTATGAAAAATGTCATTAAGGATTCAGGCCCCATCATAGCACAGAAACTGTGCCTTCACACTTCTGACCAAGGCTGCATTTCAGTACTAGTTTTACTTGGACCTTAGTGCTAGATTTGACACTATTGACCACAACATTCTTTTGAATAGACTCGAAAATTATGTTGGCATTAGTGGAATTGCATTGGCATAGTTCAAATCGTACTTATCTGACCATTATCAATTTGTAGCAGTAAATGAAGTGTTATCATATCAAGTTCAATGTGGAGTACTGCAAGGCTCAGTACTAAGACCGTTGCTTTTTACCCTTAAGGGATATCATTAGAAGATATGGCATTAGTTTTCACTGTTACGCTGATGATACTCTGATGATGCTCTATATTCCTTTGTGGCCTGACGAAACATACCAATTCACAAAATTAACAGAATGCATCTAGTCAGTACAAAAAATTGGATGCCTAGTAATTTCCTATTACTAAATTCTGAAAAAACAGAGGTTAGAATTATTGTACCAAAAAAAAATTAAATAAATTGCACATAAAAACCTAGAATAATGTCTAACACTTGATGGCTCAAGTCTTCATCGTCAGTTAGGAACCTGGGTGTACTATTTGATAGCAATCTTTCAGTTAACAGTTAAAGACCTGGGTGTGTTAATAGACATAAACTTGTCTTTTAAAAATCATATTTCATATGTTGCAAAAACACCTCAGAAACATCACTAAGCTATGGAACATGTTATCTGTTTCTGATACAGAAAAGCTAGTTCATGCATTCATAACCTCTAGACTGATTTAATGTAATGCATTACTAGCTGGTTGTCCTGCATCCTCAATAAACAAGCTACAGTTAGTCCACAATGCAGCTGCTAGAGTTCTTACCAGGTTAAGAAAATATGATCATATAACCCCCATTTTATGATCTCCATAACACTTTGGTATGGGGAACACATATTCACTATTAACTACGACTTTTGCCTCAATAAACTCTATATTTGCTTATTAACAGTTAGTAAGGTAGTTGTTGTAGCGTTTAAGTTTAGCTATTGGTTAGGATTAAGGGATGAAGAATATGGTCATGGAGAATAAGGCATTAATGTGTTACTAAAAAAACAGCCGAAATGCAAGCTAATAAGCAACTATTTAAAAGTGAGAATTGTTCCCCATACTAATTATCTCTACAATGGTTATCTATTAAGTTCCATATCGATTTCAAAATATTGCTACTGACTTATAAGGCCCCAAAGGGTTCAGCTCCTGTGTATTTCTTTTATCACCCTACAATCCATCATGCTCTTAATCTCACAAAACTCCAGACTTTTGGTAGTACTTAAGTCCACAAAAAGAGGTAGAGCGTTTATGCATTCTGGGCATCCTGAGGTAGAAACAGAAAAGCAAATGGAAAATAATTAGCTAGAGAGTGCTAGAAAGTATGCCAGCTCCAGTTTGGATCTAGCCTCTTACAAAGATTTCAGATGACCCAACACCTGTGAAGAGACGACCCCAACCCCTGTGAGGACTTCAGATGACGCCAACCCTGAATCAACATACAGAACTGCCAAATTTTCTATATATTGTAATCATTATGTTCACAACTTGTTAGCTAACGACATGATTTGTATTATGTTAGAACTGTACATTTCTGACATCATTTTGACACAGTCACTTCTGATGACAGATTACTCTTAATCCATTCGAATTCAAGACTTCTGAAAAGACAATCACTTTATATGAACAGATGACTTTAATTTAGATTTAATTTAGGCTTTTATTTACATTTAAAAACTTTTCAACACATACATAGAGCACATCAAATATGGCAAGTGTGCTTCAAGCAAGCACGTTTGAGCTTCTGGAAGATTGTTCTCAAGTCATGCATTCATGACTGAGCTTCTGTTTACTATATTTGATGTGCCATATTCAATGTTTAAACTGTGAATGTGGCTGTCACTGATAAATATTTCTGCAGGTCTTGCCATCTTGCTCAGGGGCTTTGGCGGTTATGGCACTTTCAGCTCAACTGCTTTGCCTCTAGTGTGCTCAAAGAAGCTCAGTTCTGCCTGGTTCTGAGTCAAACCCTGTAGATATGTCCACTGTATAGCTGTGGCCAAAAGTACATGGCAGTAACTTAAATTTTGTGTTTCGCAAAGTTTGCTGCCTCAGTTGTTGTGGTGTTTATTCACATTGTTTCTAGAATATTGTGCAGAGTGATCAGATGAATTTTAAATAATTGCAAAAAGTTTCATTGGCTAAAAAAAAATTAACAAAACCCAAATTTCACAGATTTTTGGCCATGGCACAAAATTACCATCTAACATAATGTCACTAATCATATAATCAGCACATGAGAATGTGTGAACAAGTACTAATCAGGTAATATGACTCATTCTGACTGGATTATAAAAGCAGAATGATTGCTATAAATGGAGGGAAGAAGAGCTTTCAGTCATTGTGTTCTTGTGTTAGCAATGGTTAGATGTCCAGCCATCATCTCTTTGCATCAAAATGGCCTCACATTCAAGAAAACTGCTGCAAAGAATACCGCACCTGAAAGAACCATTTACCAAATCATCAAGAACTTCAAGAAAAGAGGTTCAGCTTCAGTGAAGAAGGCTTCAGGATGTCCCAGAGTGTCCAGGAAGCATCAGGACTGTCTGTTCTGAGGATTCAGCTACGGATTCATGTCACCACCAATGCAGAGCTTCTCACTATCGGCTGCAGTTGAGTGTGATGCATCTTCACGCACAGTGAGGCCAAGACTGATGTACGACGGCCTGGTGTCAAGAAGGACAGCAAAGAAGCCACTTCTCTCCAAGAAAAACATCAAGGACAGACTGAAATTAATTCTGCAGGAGGTGCAAGGACTGGACAGCAGAAGACTAGTGAAAAGTTATTTTCTCTGATGAAGCCTCCTTCCGAATGCTTTGGACATCTAGAAAATTGATTGTCCAGAGAAAAAAAGGTGAACACTACTATGAGTCCTGTGTCGGGCCAACAGTGAAGCATCCTGAGACCATCCATGTGTGGGGTTGGGATCTCTCAGGGAGTGGGCTCTCTCACAATTCTGCCCAAAAACACTGCCATGAATAAAGAATGGTATCAAAATGTCCTGCAAGAGCATCTGGTGATGTTCTGTGCATTTTCCAGCATGTCACAAGGCAAAAGTGGTAATGAATTGGCTCAGAGATCATTACACTGAAATTCTAAATCTGTGGCCAGGCAAATCCCCAGATATTAATCACATAGAGAACCTTTGGTCAACCCTCAAAAGGCGAGTGGACAAGCAGAAGCCCACAAATTGTGATCAACTCCGAGCACTAATAAGGCAAGATTCAGTCAGGATTTGGCTCAGAAGCTGATATTCAGCATACCAGAGTGAAATGCAGAGGTTATGAAGAAGGGTCAACACTGTAAATATATACTCTTTGCATATTTTGAATGTATTTGCCAATAAAAGGCTTTAAAACTTGTGAAATTCATATCATTGTTTTCCACTATGCCATAGAAACGTGAACTCTCTGAAACCTAAAATTTATGTCACTGTCAATACTTTTGGCCACAGTTGTACAATGAACGCTTACCAACACATTAAGAGCTTTGTACTCTGTTTGGACCATCACTTGTGCAGCTGTTGACTGCTGCTTGACAAATGGGGATGTTTAAATCACCATTGACCTTTAACCTTGTGGTTATGACTTTGATGGAGCATGGAATTTAATGACCTTTGAGATTAGACTGCAGGTTTTAAAGCATTTGATTTTGTAGACAAGATTTGCTGCAATGTCTCATATAATGTAGGGCATTTTAATGTGGAAATCTACAGCAGATACTAGGAATTCAGGTTTCTAGATTTTACATTGTACATTTACAGGAATAATAGGCTTGTCTCGCTTTTTGACATTTGGATTTTTCCCCCAAAATGGGAAAGGAAAAACAACAACTAATAGTTGCAATTGGACAATGTACGCAAATATTTAACGAGCCAAGTGCTTTTCAGTTTATTACTGGATGTTTGTTGCAAAACAATTGGCTGTTATATTTTAACCCCAAATTCTGACACATACTTACTATTTTCCTGTAAAGGAATACTTAATATAATTTTTACATGTTAACTAGTTAAAGTGTTCCTTCGTTGCTAGTTCTAAAGTGGCGTTTTAGAATTTGTAACGGAGGATTGGGCTTAACTGTTAAACTGTCAACTTGAGATTTGATTCCGTGGCAGAAGGTAGTTCTGCACAATAGAGGGCTTAAAGACATTCCGTTGTTGTTTCTTATTTATTTATTCACTTGTTTCGTCGAACTGTTGTATAAATGCAATATCACACGAGTAGCTGTGCATTATGGCTCAATATCGGCACAGCTGTGATTGCCTAAGGCTGAATCACAGTCATGCTGATATAAAGTGATATTGCATGACTACTCTAGTGGTATTGCTCATATAGATTGGCCTTTCACATTTTTGTTTGCACTGTTTTTAAAGCAAACCTAATCAACGCCAGTTTTTTCATTCTTAAAGTGAACTTTTTGTTAACACTTTACAATAAAGTTACATGAATAATTATGTACTAATACCTAAAATAATACTTCAACATGAACTCATGATTAGTGAAGATATGAGCCAATGAAGAGCTATCCTTAACTACGACTAGAGTCATATGTATTAATGCAATAACGGCAGCCTTAACTACATGTTAGTACATGTTTGATAGTTAATGCATTAACATTTAGGGGTAAATGAAATCAATCAGGCTCCATAAGAATAAATAAAAAGTACTCTAACTATGAATTAAACGTGATTTAATACTGTCATAATTTAAACTACAATATCACAATCTGCCATTTGCAGCTTTGTGACAAATAATTAGAATGGCACATGATTATTTAGCCATTAATTACATAGATACATCTAATCAAATGTGGAAAATGGTCTAACACTAATAAATTTAATTTGATCTCAACCGCTTTCTGATTTTTATTGTTCATTTATATTTAGTCATAGCTACTTACAGTATGTAGGGTTTGTTTCTAGTGGGACACTCATTAGTGGCACACTCTAGGTACTCGTTTGGCGCGTTAGTTGTGTTCCTACTGTAATGCTGGCACCGATTCCTCAGGAACTGTTCCACAAATGTTCTTTGTTAGTTTTTTTTATTTAGCTGCGTATAAGTCACAGTAGGTTGAGTTTGATGGGAAAGAGAATAACACAAAACAGATCAGATAAAAAAAAACGTTTAAAATCAATTATTAATGGATTTAGTACTTTTTACATTTGATAAGGGGTATCCGTGAAAATAAACTAATCCTGTGCCATTCAGTAATGTTTATGAAGAAGCTGCAATTTATACTCCAGACTCCAGTCATAGTAAAGGATAGCTCTTCATTGGTTCATGATTAGTCATAGTCACCTTTATTTATATAGCGCTTTTTACAATGCAGATTGTGTCAAAGCAGCTTTACAGTGATAACTGGTATATAATTTTGGCTGCACAGCAGCTCTTAAATAATAGTGTCAATGCAGGCAGATCAAAGCAATGTTGAATATCAAATGTCAAGTCAAATGTCAAGTGTCCCCAACTAATCAAGCCAAAGGCGACAGCGGCAAGGAACCCGAACTCCAACAGGTGACATCAGGTGGCAAACAGATGGCAAATAGACTTCTGTGTTAAAATGGAGAAAAAATAACCTTGGGAGAAACCAGGCTTAGTCGGGGGGCCAGTTCTCCTCTGGCAAACAGTGCTTTGTTACGATTCAGGTTGCTATCATAAGTCCGATAGGATCGCAACATTCAAAGTATTTATTCTAGTTCAATCCAGTTGAGGATCGTATTCATCACACCGGTATGGACGGTTTGTTGAGGAGCTGTGCCACTGGTTGTCGTGTCGATGAGGCCTTCACAATGGATGATCTAGTTGATTCAATCTCTGTTGATACTTCAGGGCTGCGTTGTGGTCGTGTCAAGGCACCAGTCCTCGGTCTCACCTGGATACGGCCCGGATCTGGTTGACTACGGTAAACCTCGGGATAAACAGAAAGACTAATATTAGCGTAGATGCCATTCTTCTTCTGATGTAACGAGTACATCTTGTGTTATAGGAAGTGTTCCCGGTTCCGGCTGACCTAATTTATGCAGCCTAATAATCCTTTAATGGATTTGAAAATATAAATTGATAATGTGTTATGTGTATGCCAGGGTAAAGAGATGCGTTTTTAGTCTAGATTTAAACTGACAGAGTGTGTCTGCTTCCTGAACAATGCTAGGAAGATTGTTCCAGAGTTTAGGTGCCAAATAGGAGAAGGATCTACCGCCTATGGTTGATTTTGATATTCTAGGTATTATCAGCTGGCCTGAATTCTGAGATCGCAATAGACGTGAAGGACTATAATGCTTTAAGAGCTCGCTTAGGTACTGGGGAGCTAAACCATTTAGTGCTTTGTAAGTAATTAGCAAGATTTTAAAATCTATACAATGTTTAACAGGAAGCCAATGCAGTGTTGACAGAACTGGGCTAATATGATCATAATTCCTAGTTCTAGTAAGAACTCAAGCTGCTGCATTTTGGACGAGCTGTAGTTTATTTATCAAGCGAGCGGAACAACCACCTAGTAGAGCGTTACAGTAATCTAGTCTTGAGGTCATGAACGCTTGAACTAACTGTTCTGCATTTTTCATTGAGAGCATATGTCGTAGTTTAGATATATTTTTAAGATGGAAGAATGCGGTTTTACAGATGCTAGTAACATTGCCTTCAAATGAAAGATTGGTATCAAAGAGCACACCCAGGTTCCTAACTGACGACGAAGACTTAACAGAGCAGCCATCAAGTGTTAGACAGTATTCTAGGTTATTACGTGAAGTTTTTGGTCCAAAAATTAGAATCTCTGTTTTTTCTGAATTTAGTAGTAGGAAATTACTGGTCATCCAATTTTTTATATCAGCTATGCATTCTGTTAATTTTGTGAATTGGTAAGTTTCGTCAGGGCGCGAAGAAATATAGAGCTGAGTATCATGAGCGTAACAATGAAAACTAACACCATGCTTCCTAATGATATCTCCCAAGGGTAGCATGTACAGAGTGAAAAACAACGGTCCTAATACTGAGCCTTGCGGTACTCCATATTGAACTTGTGATCGAGATGACCTCTCTTCGTTTACTACTACAAACTGATAACGGTCAGATAAGTATGATTTGAACCATGACAATGCAATTCCACTAATGCCAACATCATTTTCAAATCTAAGTTTAAAAGAAGTTTAAAAGAATATTGTGATCAATAGTTCATGTCTTCACTAATCATGAGTTCATGTTGAAGTATTAATTCAGGTATTAGGTAAATGATTATTCATGTACCTTTATTGGAAATTTTTTGCCTGTATGGCGATTAGATTCATTATTTTGGACTGCCGTCTTGAACTTGAGAACGCAACGCGTCTAGTGTGCGGCATGACCCTTCTCGTCCAGTGTGCATCACAGCCTGTCGAAGCTATAAGTATTAGGTTTACCATAGGGTTTAGGTTTCCTGAACAACTTTTACGAATTTGAGTCACTGTGTAAGTTAATGTTAGCCACTGCTACCAGTGTCCTTGTAGCTGGCCAAGTGTGCTATTTGAGCGAAGTAAACACAAATTAAATAAAGGGTCACCCTGGCTGACCATCCTCCATAATGCAGTCGCTCATACCGTCTGTAAACTCTTGCGTTACCAAGACAATGACTGACACATTTGTATTACATTCCAAAGAGCTATGTTACCAGCCCTACAGTGGAAAATGGAACCATATCCGTACCAGCTGCGTCGCAAGTTTGGTTTGGCCTGATGGTGGAAAAGCAACTTTAGGAGGAGACAAATGTGAGAGCACTAGAGTCTAGCGAATGAGAAAAATCTGAGCACAGTGTGTGATGTTGTTGAGATCTCTTCTAAAACTTAGGGGGAGACAAATTTCTTAGGAGACAAATGTCAGAATCAGGAGACAACATTTGATGTTCATGTAACAATTTCTATCTAGAAGAAAGTTTTCTTTCTTCTGGGAAAGTAATTCTGAAGATGTAGCTAAAGATTTGTTGAATTTTGGTTAATGATTGAGTGCTTCAATATTTTAATTTAGTCCCATAAGGTGTAGCCTATGTATTTCTTTTTTGTTTTTCATTATTGTTCACAGTGCTGTTTTGTATCTAGTAGGCACATCCTACCAGAAGATGCTGCTGTTGCTCTGTGTAGTGTTTATAGCCTTCTGTTCAAGGATCATCTTTTTGGTCCTCTCTTACCTAGATTAAAAAAACAACAACAACAACAACTTTGGTGCACCAAGGGTTTCCTGTTACACATCCAAGACATTCCTGAGTGCCTGTTTTATTAGCTTTGATGATAGCTTAGAGGGTAGCTTAAGAATTGTTGCTGGAAATGTTATGAAACAACTGTAAACCAATCTAGCTAAAGCAGTTTCAGTGGAGTGCTCTACTGGGTTAACCAGTGCCTTCATGTCAATTACCTCCTCATCCTTCTGACCAAATTTGCTCAAGGTCAGCATGAGGGTCATATCTGGATCCTTGTTCACTGCAATGACTGATTTCATGAATAACTCAAGAATGAACTCTTGATCTTTCTCAAGGATATTCATCCGTCCGAGTTGTTCAAGGTGTTTTTTATGATGATGGAACGTTCCCCCTCCTTATCCTTAGCAAACCGATCAAAAACTGCGTTGATCAGGCTGTCAGCCTTTGCCCTCGCTGTGCTCTCATTGCAAAATATTGCATGAGGATGGGTAGCTTCAGTTGTCAAGCGGCTAATATTAAGGAAATATCCTCCATCAACAAATGCCAAAACACTGCCAAATGTTTGGTGCAGTGCAGACAATGTCATTTCATTTTGTGCACCCTGTCTGCCAAATACCCTATAACTGACCTTCTGTGGTCTCGGTATGGTCTGCATGCGGTGCCAATAAATCAATGTGATCTCATGAGAATATGTGTGTATTTTTAAGTAAAGTGGTGTTCTACCACACTTATTTACATTTTCATACACACAAAAATGTATAATATTGACATATTTATAGCACTACAACGTAAAATACATACGTAATGACAGCAATAAAGCTTAAATTATTTATGTATCCAAGTGTGAATGTGTATGAATTGTATTAATATTAATATCGTGGCATTGTTTTGATTCTGTTGTATTCATTTGTCACATCAATCCATATTTTTAGTCAAATTTATTGAAAAGAGTTTACTCATCTACTTAATATGAAATAACGTTTCTGTTCTTGACTTGAGCTGCAAACTCGTTTTGGAGGATTACATAATGTTAAACAAGACTACACTTTAAAACCTTCAAATGAATACAATTTCTGTAATTGCTTAGCCATTATGAAATATTTAGTTTGTTTGCGACACAGAAGGCGTTTTCTCCTATGCAGCGACTGACAATACAACCACAAGATACACCAAAACACAACATAAATTCACAAATCACATCAATTTTATTTGTTTGCTGTACTCCAAATCTTTAGAATCCATATGTTTGCAAGGAACAGATCCAAAATCAGCCCTTTATCCAGTAATCTTCATCTTCATTCTCAGCAGCAGCGACCGACACAGTCAAAGACTGCGCTCGTTCAAATTTGAAAGTTGCGCCCTCGAGAAGCGTTACGACATGGTTTACGACGCTGATATCGAACGCTCATTGGTTCTCACCTGCTACGTCACAGATTGCGACATGCTGTGTTTCAATGAACTGACATTTGAAATGAGTGTGTGCCTTCACGGAGAGAAGCCGAATTCATATTTTCATGGATTAATACCTTAAGTTCTGCTCTGTAACCCATAAACTATTACCGCCAGAGAGGACTGCGACTCATCATCATTTGAATGACTTTTGGTACCACTTTTGACATTGTTGCAAAAAAAAATGTATTTTTGGTCTGTTATTCTTTTATTTATAGCCTAACAGTACTTAGTTTTAAGAATGGGTTGGTTTAGGGGTAGGAGTAGGATTAGTGGCTCAAAATATCTTTTTAATGCTAAATTGTTACTAAAATTGTCATTTATGTTTTATTCTTTTAATATTCAGTATAAAATAGGTATGTTTAGGTTCAGAGTGGGATTTAGGGATCTTACATTTATCTATATAATGATGAAAAAATTGAAATTAGGAAGGTTTTTCGCTGTAAAAACGTAATAATGCTACGTTTAAATGCTGCCAATACGTTCATATTGTACATTTCAGCACCTATCCAAATGTACAAAAATGTACATTTTGTGTCTTTGAAAGTGATGTATTACAGTTTTTATCAATCGATTTGACACATTTCTCCAAACTCAGATCACTGTTCTCAAAACACTGTAATTGTCCTAAACAGTTTGTACGTTTTCATTCATTTCACACAAATTGCAAATCATGTGAATCATTTTCTCAAAATACTATGCACAAAGTTCTCAAATGTTTTCATGTAGCCTAAGTACTGTTAGGCTACATCCAACCAAAACTTTAATAAATCAGGAAAAACGATCACAGCTTTTTCTATTGGGTTTACATAATTCCCAAACATTTATGTACCATGGACATAGTGAAAGTGGACAGCAGGGTGGAAGGGGAGGGAGGAGAGGTGGATTTCAAATGAAATCAGAATTACTCTAATTCAGTGGTTCTGAATCCTGGACCTGGGGAGCCCTATCTGAGGGTATGGGGGATTTTGGATTCAGCCCCAAAATTTTATTTTTGTTTATAAGAAATTCAAGATAAAATACTTTGGCATAATGTTATGTTTGAATATACATATAAACACATTTTATAAATATCTGTAGTTTCAAAGTTGTTGAGATAATTGAAAAACTTTTGCTCCGCAATTTGTATATTCTCAAATGTCAGGGTGGCACAACTGCAAATATTTTATTATCAAATGACAAGGTAATAACCTTAAGCCTGATACTGTAATGGAACATCCAGAGGATCCCAATAGATCATTGTGGCAGAGTGAAAAGGGTTGTAGATATCTCTGAAATACTGATAAAAACTGCTAATTTCATGTATGGGTAGATATATACTGTATTTACAAATATTTGGTTGTACCTCCTGACAAAAAAAAAGAAAAAAGAATTTAAACACTGAAATGATATGTAACTACTGAAACGTGTTTAAACACATTGCTCATGACTCAAAAATATGCATTACATCAGTTTTTAAAGATTTTTTTTAAAATACCATTTTGAAGCTTTATTTGCTCAAAGACCCATATAACAAAACCTGTTGGAAAAACATTACAGTAAACGTGTATTTCCGTTATGTTCAGCTGTAGATGTACAAATAAACTGTTCTAAAATCAGTAGATAATATGCCTGTAGTTTTGATGTTAGTATTTACTTTTAATAAATGCATTAGAAAAAATGCAGTGCTTTATTTTGCAGCAAAGTTGAACTGTTTGGCTAAGGTAAGAGTGTGTTTAGATCAACTGCGTTAACTGTTTTGAGAGCAGGTACATTACTTTGGAGTAATGTGTCAAATCGATTGAGACAAACTGTAATACCTACAAATTAACAATGAGACCAGGCTGAATAAATTCGCCGTGGTTGTTGTCAGAAGCAGCAAATTTTCAGTCTAACCTAAGGTAAATAGCTTGATATTTTCCTTCTCAAGTGAAAAGAATTCACATGATTCATGTGATGCTTCTTCTGAAATGCATCATATTACGGTGAAAGCAAAAAGAGAAGCAACATCAGGTTGTCAAGACTCAAAAGTAGTTTTTTTTTTTTGTATAATTGTATAAAACATCTTTATTTAACCACTCTGAGGGCGGCCCACGGTAAAGTTGGACACCTGAGGGCAACCCCAACATGCCAGGGAGAGGTTTTGTATGCAGGAATCAGTCAAGGATAGTCAGCTAAACATCAGTCATGCATGCAAATCAGTCATGGAGCAGAGTGCAGGTATTCATGCGTGCTATTCCTGAGAGAGGATGTAGGAAGGAGGGATATTGAGAAAGAGAGCTGCGCTGGAGGAACTCTTCCACCAAGGAGACCATCATCATTTCCTTCTAAACTTCTCTGTTATAAAATATTTATTCAGCTCTGACAATTGGCTAATGATCCAATAAGAAATTAGTAATGAGCATGATAGTTGTGACTCTCTTCTGTTTAGAGTTTGGTTTTTGGGAATTCTGTGCTTGACGAGTTCCTGCAATTTGAGATTTTTGAGATTCTGTGGGTGCGAACCAGACTTAACAAGTTGCAAGACGAGACAATTTTCAGATGGGTTTTCATACAGTGTTTGATTCCTGGAAGTGCAAAAGTTGTTCACTCACTGGGAGAATTCAAATGCCTTATTACATAATACCTATGGGTTATTTGATGGCAAATGTGTATGTTTACTGAACAATGGGGAATACAACATGCATACATCCACAGTGAATATTCATTGGTTGTTCATCCTCCCTCTCCTTGTCGTCCTCTCATCACAAGGACACTGCACAGCTGTTGTAATTTGCTCCATGAGGGACTTTTGTCTTGGCAGCAGGACACCTGAGGTTATTGCTCTACAAATAATCCAAGGTTTAACAACTATATCCGAATGCTAACTCTAATGTGCTCAGTGACATTGTGGAAAGACCAAATTGCGTGGTCTGCATTTTACCCTTCTCACCTGTGACTGTTCTGAACATCAGTGTTACCTCATAAATCACACTGAGAGAACATCAAACTCTGCCAGAAATCAGATGTCTCAACTGTGCATGTCATCAGGATGGATTGTTTATACGTCCCAGGTTGCCTTATCCGCTTTCACACATAATCTCTCATGCCGAGTAGTTGTAAGGGACATTTCAACATATTTTAAGAGCAATAATTGTGCGAAGAAAGTTTGAGAGAGAGAGAAGAGTTGCGCACCCCTAATTGCAATCTCCCTGCCAAATTGGGCAAACCAGGGAAGGAGGCTGCTGGCTATCACTCCCGCCAGATAATGATCCACCACTGATTACGCTTTAAGTGTCAGACTTCAAAATAATTGGCTGGAATTGCTGTAAAAGCAAGAGAGCGAATAAACAGCGCCTTGGAGCAAATTTGTCATCAGCTATTTTGGCCTGTGTTGCCGTGGAAATACGCCCCAGGCCCCAAAGGACCAATAAGATGCTGTGTCAAGGTACTAGAAGAAATGAACAGGAAGAGAGCAACAGAAAGAGAGTACCACTTTGTCTTCAAAAAGTAGCCCGATAAAAGCCGATGTAACCAAATACTGAGCTTTCCTGACATACTGGGTCAAATGCTACTGGCATGACGGTAAATCGAGTACGCCGCAGGCCACAGATAACATATCTCTCACTTTGCAATGTTCTGAGTCCACTTTCTTAACCATGACATGTCAGTGCCTTGTCCGATCCGAGAAAGAGTATGAATCTGCCGAATTTGCTCTTAAATGAGTTGTCATGTTGTGAATACGAGTATCATTTCTTGACAGGGCGGCTGTAATGCAAGTGACTTGATGAATGCGACCTGACAAATCTAGGTCACTAAGACCCAGTCTTGTAAATGTACTTGGCTTGTGGAGGATTCTGGAGCTAATGCTGCAGGCATGGGCCCTAGGTGTTCCTATCTTTAGTAGTCAGACGTAAGGGGGCACTGCAGGGAAACTAAAAGAACAGTATGTGCAGCACAGTGTCCTTTAGAGAAACTTTGAAAGCTCATGTTTTACAGTACAGCATATAAAATACAGTATAATATTAATTTATAATTAGCATCAAACAAACAATAGAATTCTTGTCAGGAGCTACACAATCCAACCCTGACCTTGAAGACACCAAACAAGAACTAAAATGAACAGAGGGTTTAAACACACAGAGACTGAAAAAGATGATTAACCAGACACAGCAACCAACGAAGAGAGGGAACATACGAGCCAATGAAAAGAAAAAAAAAAGAAAAAATTATGTGTTTAATGCCAATAAACAAAAAGAAGAACATAGGACAATTACATTGTTTGAAATGTTTCGGTACTGGATTGGTGTTAACCTCTTTTAACTGAGCTTGTATGTTCAGTAATAGAGATTAAGTAAGATAAAGTATACAATATTTTTCACAAGGGCATTGTATCAAATATATAAGATTTTTAGCATTGCATGTAATGAAACTCTTTATAAATCAGATGTTTAAAACATTTTAAAAATTTTGTGCAATGGCAACTGATGCAATTGCCACATTTATGATTGATTGAGTCTTAGTTATTCCGATATCACTAATATTAATCATGAAAAATTGGAAAATTTTTTCAATTTAAGAACTATTAAAACACCATCTACTACTTTACTAATTGAGCTTTACTTTTTTTTTTGTTCTAAAATAATAATAATAATAATAATATATTTGACTTGTAATGCACTTTATATTCAAGCAAAATTTCAAAGCGCTACAATAAAATAAAAATCAACCAAAAGCTCTTCTAAAAAGGTGAGTTTTAAGGCTGCATTTAAAAGCATCCACAGTCTGTGGTGTCCTCAGGCGGTCAGGGAGAGCATTCCACAGATTGGGAGCGGCTGAGCAGAAAGCCAGATCTCCCATAGTACAGAGCTGGGGGTGATATGGTCGTATTTGCACACCCTCATCAGGATCCTAGCAGCGCTGTTCTGAATGTACTGCAGTTTCTGAAGGCTTTTGTTAGGGATCCCAATGAGAAGCGCATTGCAGTAGTCCAGTCTGGAGGAGACAAAGGCATGGACAAGCTTTTCCGCATCTGTGTAGGACAGAGTTTAGCAATATTCCTTAGGTGGAAGAAGGAGGTCCTACACATATGCTTGATGTGAGCATCAAAAGGTCAGATGAGAATCCATTTTAACATACAGGTTGATGACTGATGTTGAATGTGGAATATCCTGGCCAGAGAAAATAATGCTGGTAATGTCCGATGTCCGGACCTGATGTGGGGTACCGACTAGAATAGCTTCTATCTTTGAGCTGTTTAACTGCTGGAAATGTTGCTTCATCCACACTTTATCTTCTCCAGGCAGTTGGTCAGAGTGGTTGATGGCAGGGCAGCAGAGGGGGTTGAATTTGTCCTGAGAGAAATGAAATTCCATGCCAGCCGATGACATGGCCCAGGGGGACCATATAGAGGATAAACAGGATGGGGCCGAGCACCGAGCCTTGAGGGACACCACAGGTGACATTGTGTGTCAATGATTTAACCTCTCCCAAGGCAACATGCACAGTTCTCCTAGTGAGGTAGGATGAAAACCAGTTACAAACAGAGTCAGATAGACTGATAGTGGAGTGTAGACGATGGAGGAGAATGATCAACAGTGTTGAACGCTGCAGTCAAGTCCAGGAGGATGAGAAGAGATGGGGAGCCAGTGCCCGCCGTCATCAGCAGGTCATTTGTGACCCTGACCAGAGCTGATTCCGTGGAGATGAAGATGTGCAGCAACTACTTTTTCCAGCACTTTGGAAAGGAAAGAAAGGTTGGAGATGGGCCTGTAGTTGGCAAGAACTTCTGGGTCTAAGGTGGGTTTTTTGAGAAGTGGGGAGGGAGTGGTTGATGACCTAGTAATCATGGGATTTATGACACGGAGGTTAGATTTTACCAAGGCGGTGGGAAAAGGGTCCAGGGCACAGGTGGATGATTTCAACTTTTTGATGATGTCCTCAACCTCTCGTTGTGAGATATCAGAAAAACAACAAAACGGTTGGCAGGTCCCAGGCTGTGGATCAACAGTCGGGACCGGCAAGGCAGAGGAGCTAGATAGGAGAGAGTGGATGGTGTCTACTATTTGTCTGAAAAAAGTAATACAATTATTGCACTTCTCCTCTGTGGCTTCTAAATAAGAGTACGTTTGCGGTTTAACAATGTGATTTGTAGTAGAAAGAAGTTGTTTGGAATTTCCAGGGATATTGTTGATGATATTAACATAGAATTGTGACTGTGCATCTCTCAAGGACTTTTTGTAGGCCTTCTGATGTTCTAGCTTATGTGTAAACAGTGAGACCTGAGCCCTTCAGACGCCGCTCAAGGACACGCCCCCGCTGTCTTCATCTTCCGCAGTTCGCAGGTGTACCAAGGAGCTGAGAGTGAGAAGGTGACAGTTCTGGTTCTACACAGGGGCGTAGAGATCTAGTAGACTGTTCAGAGATTGATTGTAGAAGTCAACCGGCTCAGTGACTG
The DNA here is from genome assembly GCA_003731715.1 of Anabarilius grahami. NCBI lineage: Eukaryota > Metazoa > Chordata > Actinopteri > Cypriniformes > Xenocyprididae > Anabarilius > Anabarilius grahami. The sequence continues at coordinate 3,287,611 of RJVU01059915.1, forward strand.
AGGAGAAATCAGCAGAGGAGAGATGCTGGTGGTCTAGGGCCGAGCTGTCAAGGATAATGTTTTTCAGGTCACTAAAGCAGATTTGACGCTTGTCTTTGGTGTGAGAAAAGGGGAGTGGTAGCTCCATTGAGATGGTGTTGTGGTCAGACACACCCAGATCTTACACCAGAAAGTTGTTAATGGGGGCGCAGTCTGAAATGACCAGGTCTAGAGTATGCCCACTATGTGTGGGGACATCAACATGTTGTTGGAGGTTAAGACAGTCCAATAGTTGCAGAAACTCAGCTGCAAAATGACAAGAGGGAGTGTCTACATGAATACTAAAATCTCCAAATATAATAATGTTGCCAGAAGTGGTGCAAAGTGTTCTAAGAAGATCATGCATCAGTGAAATGAGTTTGGTTTGGGGGGCTGGTAGATAAGAAGTATTGTCATGGGAAAAGAGGCTTTACATTTAAAGGCAAAACATTCAAACAAGGACAGTGTAAGCAGTAAGCAATGAGAGGAGGGACAGCTCCAATTTTTGCCGGTGTGTTACAGCTTTCTTGTGATAGTTATAACCATTGGGACAGGCTTCATTTAGTGCTGAATAAACCTCTGGCTGGTGCCATGTTTCTGTTATGCACAAAAGGTCTCTTTCCTTGTCCATGATGTGATCTTGTATAAAAGATTTATTTTGAGATTGTGTATTAAAATTGTGTATTAAAAAGTTCTATTTTAAGCACTGATGAGGTAGTAAATCTCTGTAGAGGCTGTAATACACTGGAATCCACTCCACATTTTCTGTCCTGCTTGGTGTGCGGAGATCTCGCGATGCTTCCCGTGTTACTAACACTGAAAGCAGCACTGCCTGTGCAGTGTGACATTACATTGCTCAGAAAATGAAAACGGCTTGTTCTATGAGACCTTTGAGGTTTTACAGGGATTAAAAAAAAAGAAGAAGATTTGGAGTGGGTGGATTTTTATCATTATAGGGTGGTTGTGTACACACATTTATGTTCAAACACCATGTATAATTGAATTTAGTATAATAGGCCCCCTTTAAATTCAAAACAAAATAAAAGGACTTCATTAAAATGTGGTGAACAGCACATTCCAGCACATTCTCCTCTCTGTCCGTAACAGTAGACAAAAGTCTGCTACATTTTGATTGGATCTTGGTCGGACTAACACAAACAAACTGTCCAACGCCATCAGATAAAGATGCTAGGACAACAGCTAGACACCTCTTAGAGGGCAAGAAGAAGACATCTTGTACCAAGCCCAGGAAGGACAGGACTTCTCATTGGTCCACATGAAGTTTTTTGCCCTTCACCGATCTAGTGACTAATTCCTAAGGTTTTGGCCTGTGACCACCATAAAAATTCCTCAGGACCTTCGGATGCAGCAGCAGCGGCTGAAACAGTGTCTGAAATAAAGGGAAATACAAATCCATTCATAACTATTTTTGGAAACATTAAAACCGCTGTTTACGCTCAGCGCTTCCAGGTTCTATGTCAGAACGCCATGTTCCATGTCAGAACAGATGGATCGTAAGGTAATAATTATTTATTTCTTAGCCACCAAGTATTCAGTGAAGTGATTGATGCCCATGAGTGTGTTATGTAGATGTTTTAGTTCTAATATTCCAACTGACAGCCAGCCCAGTTTTTGACGGATGTGATAACATGTGTGAGGGGTGAACTATTTTTGAATTTTGGGAAATTAAAAAATATGCTGGAGAAGTTCTAAATGCTTTTTTTGTGGAAAAAAGTTTATTTTGTGGCTTAAATAAATTATATATTATTTAGAGACTGACATTTTTGGCTTGTCAAAAATGTTACATTCAAGCTGTCGCAAATTCGTTGACTTTTGAAAATCAATTTTTTTTTTTTTTTTTTTTTTTACAAGGAGTGGTTTTGATGCACAAAGTTATGTATATTTTAAAAGTTATATATCTTACAATAAAACTATTTTATTTAAACCTATATGAAAATGCAGATCCTGTTGTAAATAATAGTGAAAAATCACTTTTTTTTTTTTTTTTTTAAACTGTTGTTCCATTATTAACCCTTAGCAGACTCACATAGGCCGAGTTTCACAGACAGGGCATAAACCAGGATTAGGCATTAGTTTAATTAGGATATTTAAGTAGCTTTGATAAACGTGCACTAGAAAAAAACATGGTGTGCATCTTGAGACAAAACAATGGCACTGACATATTTTAAGATGTCAGTACAAGTTGTTTTCAGTTAAAGTAGCTCAAACATGCATTTTAGTCTAGGACTAGCTTAAGCCTTGTCTGTGAAACCGGAGATATAGAGTTTAGAAGCCAGTGATCTGATCAATAGGGCACAAATCTCTTAGGTCAACAAATGAATGGGTTATTGCCAATCATTTGATTAAATTTATCAAAGGACTCATTCTTGCATTTGGCCATGAGCGCTCAAAATGAAATAAATATGGGCCCATATCATCAAAGTGGAATCTTATTTATAAAAGGTTTCCTAACATCCTAGTTTCAATTTTTGGTGTAGAACCAAATAATCAAAAGCTTGACATTTATCCTGGTTTATTTTAAAAAAATGTCTCTGTTTTGTTGAAGAAGCTGCATCACTGGATTTAATTTCCAATCTTTCATGTTTAGTTAGTATTTACATGGAGCAAGACTAGAGGAGGTATGATTGTTGAAAATTAATAACTTTAATAATTAAGACTTTGCAAGCCAACTTGAGAAAAGAGGAATTATATTTCATTTTTTTCATTATGAAATGCAAACATCAAGCCTTTCCCCTCATGTTTGGCCGTGAAATTGAATGTGATTGGACTCGGCTCTAATCATTATTTACACAGTTCCAAGTCTCACATCATACAATGACGTCCCTAGTGAGTATTCTTGATGAGACTGCTCTCATTGACTGTCAAGAGACTATGCCTAAAGTAGATATAAGTTCTTACATCTGAAGAAAAACAAGTAGCCTTGTTTTTCTTCAGATTTTAAACTGCCTTACTAATTTATCAAAATCTAAACTTTATTCCAACAAGTGGATTTGAAAACCACGTGCCAACAAAAGAAAGTCTTCAAAATCTGTCTTAGTTTAGGAGTCAAATATTGGAACCTTGCGTGAATGATAAACACAGCAATGTAGCATTTCCAGGCATTCTGGAGCCATCATTAAAAAAAAATTCAGAAGCTTTGGACATATTTTGTGCAGCACGGCTTTATATAGATCTGAGGCTGTCTGTATATTTTAAGATGGCTACCAGCGTAGATTTTAAGTTAAGTTATCTATATAATTGTAGTTTATATGTTCTTATTAGTTAGTATAGATTTCTCTGCATTGAATTAGCATCATTGATTTGGTGTAAGGGTTCAGTGAAGCTGGAAGAGATTGACAGACTAATCCAGCGACTAAATGCATGATTGTGATTGTGATACCTAAAGATGTTATATAAATCAGTGCAACAGGGTCATAACATATCAAATCAAACAAATGTCAAACTTCTCAGGCTCAAATTTTTGAATTTGTTCATGCTTTTTCTAAAGAAAGACAAACATAAATAGTGATGAAAGCCAAAATATTAAATGTCATGGTTGAATTACTGAGTAATTCATTATTTTGTAGAGAGGGGTCAAAATAACAATTTTCACCTGAGATTTGGGGCCAACTTACAGGGGGTAAAAATGACTTTAGAAATATGGCAGTATCATTATTTTATTATTTATACTTAGATTGGTAGGCCTGTTTGTTAAATTTGTTGATTTTAGCAATCTTTGTTGCATTATATGCCAATGCTGACAGTTACAAAAATGGGAAAAATAAGTTTTTCCCCCAAAGTTTGCATACCTATAACTCAAAAAGTATTAAAGATATATTAATATCATTTTAGATGTTGGTTCTTAACAAACTTTTCTGTTGGTATCTTCATTTTGAAGGCCCTTTATGGTTTAATTTCAGATATATTAGGATCTCATATGGTTCAGATAATAAACTGTTAAACTGTACACATTTTCAATGGTCAAAAACCAAACGTGGGTCACTTTGCATACAGCCAGCTGATACTTTATTCTTTTAAAGAAGAATGGCTGATGAACGAATAAAAAGTATCTTGTTTCCCCTCTCAAAAACAAGTGCATAGAACATCCCTGTCTGGTAGCAATAAATATTCTTTTTTTTACCAAGTTTGCATGTCTGTAACTCAAGAAGCATTAAAGGTATCTCAATATGATTTTACATTCTGGTTCTTTGCAAACTTTTCTTTTGGTATGTTAATTTTAAAGGGGACATCGGATGCGAAGGTTTTGACATAAATTTGTGTTGGCAGTGTGTCTACACAACCACCCTATAATGATAAAAATCCACCCAGTGCTTTTTTTTTAATCCCCACAAATCATAAGCACTTTGTCATATCAAGCCGCTCACAGATTCTCGGCAAAGTGACGTAAATTTGCACAGGCCCCTCCCACGACTCTTGACGGACACTGACGTTTTAGCATAGACCCGCCCTGAGTGAGCTGTAAACAGTCCGACATTGTTACGACGCTGCGCAGGTGTAGACAAGAATGTCTCCAAAGCAACTGAGGCATTTTATTATTGGATATAAGAATGAACATAGCAGTCGTCCTTTACTCTCGACATCTGAGCCGCTGAAGACGCAGTGGATTTATTTAGTTTTTGAAGGGAATGCGCACCCCGGATCGACCTATATGTGTTTATGCCTGCGTTAAGAAGTTTATGTTTTGCTAAAATGTTCCTGAAGGATGGATCAGTACCTCCAGAAGACGTGAGTAATGTTATAGATTTTTTTATGAATCTTTGCAAATCGCCTTTACTAAAAATTTGCTACTTAGCAAGTTCCATGACAAATGCGGCTAAAGTTAAAGGCCAGTTCACATCGCACAGATAAACGCTAACAAACACATCGGTTGGAGTTTGTTGGATCAGGGCGCAGCCTCCGAAATGAGATGCAGCTAGAGAGATACCCGTCGGCGTCTGTTGCCATTGGTCGGAGTTTGTTTTCATCCGACTGAACATGTTTAATTGTCGTTTGTTGGGTCGGGGAATGTCTGAGCAGTGTGGTATGATTTTCCAACAAACGACAACAAACTCTGACGTAATCTGACCTGGCCACGAAGCATTGCCATGACGATGAGGCAAGTCCCTTGCAAAGACTGCTGTTTGATCGCGCTGGCGCCTCACACACACAACAAATCACTGCAAACGTGACATCGCAGCCTGTTCATTATCAAAATAATACAGTCGAACAAACATATTTCGTCATTTCTATTTAGAACCTTCTCACTGTAATTCATAACTGCACGTTTATAATGAACAATGCATTAAGGTGATTGTCTTATTACAATAAGGTTTATAAAGGTGTTAGTTAATGACAAGTAATTTTCAAATGTATTTTAATTGTTTTTGAGCATTTATAACTGCACAAATAAGAATGGTGAGTTTAATGCAATACCTGCCAAATAGTGTTTACAGCCCACCCACGGAAGATAGGGGTGGGGTGAACAGTAGCTCATTATCATTTAAAGGGATATGCACCAAAGCGGCTCTCTGTGAACAGAGCTGTTTTTGACCAGGTAAAAAGGGTGTTTTTTTTTTACTCAACCATTAAGAAATATTAATCAAAATATGTTATAGACTTTTTATTAAGACCCTAAAGAATCATACTAACTTGTGGAAAATTGGCATCCAATGTCCCCTTTAAGGCCCTAAAGTACAGTGGATCTCAATGCTGCTCCATGTCCAAATTGCTGAATATTACCCAATTTCAATAGTCAAAAACCAAATGTGGTCACTTTGCATACAGCTGATACTTTTAGTACTTAAAGGGGAAAGTCTGAAGAATAAATAATGTTGAAACTAGAAATGTAACTTGTTCCCCTCTATTAAAAGAATTGCATAGAACATACCCATTAACTTGCTGTCAGTATTCTGTTCATAAGATTCTATATTTGAATCAGTTTCAGAAATATTTGGAAGAAGGGATTTTGTTCATTTTAACAGCTTCTGAAGCTTGAAAGAGTTAAGATATTCAGTATCGTAACTACATGTTTGTAACAAGTTTCATGCCTCCTAGGAAAGTGTTTGCTCTCCCCACACAATATTCACATTAATAAACCAAGATTTGCCTCACCTGGATTAAGTATTACATTTTCCTATTGTTATAACATGTGAAGCATAGTCATAGATTGAGTAGTATCCACTGCTAAGGGGCATATTTGGTGGAATCACTGATAATACCTCAAACTTTGAAACAGAGCTCTGCATTCCCGCGGCTCTCCTGTGGGAACCGAGGGACCAGATCCGATTTCTTGTGGCACGGGATTAAATCTCAGAATGAAAGACGGTAGCGAATGGTAACTCTGGTGTACTTAGGATGGGAGTGGCTGGTTCTTATTTGAGATTGTTCTTATTTGCATATATTAGGTGTCAACAGTCATGACTGTATACACATAATTTCATTTGGTTTTGAACCATTGAAAATAATTACAATTCAACAATTTGGACATGGAGCTGCATTGAGATCCCAATATCTCTGGGACTGAACAATATTGGGACTTAAAAATAAAAATTCCAAAAGAAACATTTCTCAGGAACCAGAATCTAAAATCGTATTAAGATATCTTTACTTCTTGAGTAACAGGCAGGCAAATTTCAGAAAAAGAACATTTTTGCCACTCAGACAGGTATGTTCTATGCAATTGTTTTGATAGGGGGAAACAAGATACTTTCTTCTACTTTCAATATTATTTGTTCTTAAGAGATTTTACTTTAAATACAACAAGTATCAACTGTATGCAAAATGACTCACAATGAATATCGGTAAAATTGGTTAAAAAGGGGGACCTTAAATCTCTGGGATTGAACCATATAGGGCCTTTAAAAGGAAGATTCCAAAAGAGAAGTTTATTAAGAACCAGAATCTAAAAGGATATTAAGATATCTTTAATACTTCTAGAGTTATAGACATAGTAACGTGTGTGTTAGGAGAAAAGGGGTAGCTCACCTGATTCGAGTTGCAGCACAGACTAGTCACAACTCACAGAAGAAGTTGGCAGTTCACAGTTTGTGCTTTATTCCAACCAACAACCAAGGTGGAACTCATACAACTGTCTTCCACCAACGTTCTACTGATAGCGGCCTTATGTCCCATTGGGGATGAAGTGGGAGAAAGTAAGTGTTTAAATATCCAGTTATTTGTATAGTTGTTGTCTTCTTTTCTCCACATTTGCGAATAAAACTTTAAAGCGTTAGTTCACCCAAAAATTCTTTCTTTAATTACTCACCCTCATGTCATTCCAAACCCGTAAGACCTTTCGTTCATCTTTATCATTGCTTCATAAAATTAAGGTTGAACCACTGTAGTCACATGGACTATTTTAACGATGTCCTTACTACCTTTCTGGGCCTTGAAAGTGGCTGTTGTGTTGCTGTCTATGAAGGGACAGAAAGCTCTTGGATTTCATCAAAAATATCTTAATTTGTGTTCCGAAGATGAACATATGAACATATCATTAATATGTTAATAACATATTTCATTTTGGGGGAGTCATGGAACAGAAGAATTCATACACAGGTAATAACAAATCAGAGTTTATTGAAATACCAGGGATGAACAAGGTAAATAAAAGGTGAAAGAAGGAATCAGAGGGTTAGTGAAGGGCTTGAGGAGTGACACATGAAAAGAAGGTGCAATGCAGTGGTGAGGAGGAAGGTTTAGCCTGTAGGTGACATCATTGATCTGCCTCTGGATGGTGAAGGGACCGACATAGCGGGGACTCAGCTTGTGACAGGGCAGTCGGTGACGGATGTCCCTGGTTGAAAGCCAGACCTTCTGCCCAGGATTGTATTGGGGTGTCGCTGTTCTTCTAGCATCGGCCTGGCTCTTTTGTCTACGAACTGCCTTCTGTAGGTGGAAACGAGCTGAGTACCAGACCCTTTCGCTCTCCTGGAACCAATGATGGACAGCTGGAACATTGGAGGGCTCACCTGACCAGGGAAACGGGTGGTTGGTAGTCGAGTATGCACTGGAAGGGTGTGAGCCCTGTGGTGGCTTGAAGGTGAGAGTTCTGTGCATACTCGGCCCATGGTAAGAAATGGCTCCAGCTGTCCTGGTGATCGTGGCAATAGGACGGCTGTTCTCTCCCGATTTCTTGTATCTTCCACTCAGTCTGGCCATTGGATTGTGGATGGTATCCAAATATTAAGCTGATGGTGACTCTGAGGAGTTGGAAGAAGGCATGCCAGACGCGAGAAACCTCTGAGACAATATTTTCAGGGATTCTGAAATGACAGAATAGTTGATGAAAGTGGGTTTCTGCTGTTTCTAGGGCCATTGGCAGTCATTTTAGTGGAATGAGCTTGCAAGCCTTTGAAAATCTCTCCACGATGACGAGGATGCATGTGTGAGAGTTGGAAGGCGGTAGATCGGTAAGGAAGTTGATGCCGATGTGGGACCAAGGTCAACTGGGAACCGGGAGTGGCAACAGTTTACCCTCAGAGAGACGACATGCTACTTTTGAAATGGCACAGACTGAGCATCCTTGGACATATCTGGAGACCTCCTGGGCTAAATTAGGCCACTAGTAATGATTGGTGATTAACGAGAGGGTCTGCTGGCTGCCTGGGTGTCCAGAGCCCAGAGACTCGTGAACTTAGTCCATGAGGGACAGATGAAGATGACTGGGAACGTAGGTCCATCTCTCAGGACCTCCCGGCGGAGCTGGCTTGGACTTTGTGGACTGACAATTATGGCTGGAGGGAGTATGGGTTCTAGATGTGTGGAGATGTTTTCAGGATGATGAAGAAAGGGCATCAGCTCTCTGGTTCTGGTCACCAGGTCGGTATGTAACAGTTAAATTGAATCGAGTGAAGAAGAGGGCCCTGTGTGCTTGATGGGTGATGAGTCTTTTGGCTTCCCGATGGTATTCAAGATTTCTGTGATCAAAGGGGTGTTTGGCTCCCTCCAGCCAGTGATGCCACTCTTCTAACGCCAGTTTGATAGTGAGCAGTTCTTGATTCCCGAAGTCATAATTACACTCTGCCGGGGATAGTTTCTTAGAGAAGGCGCATGGATGGATTTTGGGAGGCTCACCATGCCGCTGGGAGAGTACAGCTCCTACCCTGGTGATGGAGGCATCAACGTCGACGATGAAGGGGAGTTCTGGATCTGGATGGATCAGGATAGGGGCTGTGCAGAAGGCTGTCTTCAGTTGGTTGAATGCTGAAGTGGCTTTGGGGTTCCAGGACATGACGAAATGGAGGAACTCCGGGACACCTCATTCATGAAGCCCTGGAAGACAGGCAGTGAGTTGGACAGCCCATAAAGCATAACAAGGTATTCGTAGTGCCCAGATGGAGTAACGAACACTGTCTTCCATTCATAACCCTTGCGGATACGAACGAGATTATAAGTGATCCACAGATCTAGCTTCATGAAGATGCAAGCTTCACATAACTGTTCCAGGGCGGCTGGGACCAGAGGAAGAGGGTACGTGAACTTGACGGTTTGTGCATTGAGTGCGTGTTTTTTTCCAATGAAGAAGAAACTAGAAGCAGGAGGGGAAGTTGATGGATGGATGAATTCTTGCTTCAGAGTCTCCTCGATGTACTCCTCCATGGCCTTCTGTTCCTGAATGGACAATGGGTATACTTTATCCTTAGGGGGAGTTGCCCCAGGCAGCAGGTGGATCGTGTAGTCCCATGGCTGATGAGGTGGTAGTTGTGTAGCCAGCTGTTTGCTGAATACATCCTGGAACGCCCAGTAATCATGAGGAATCTCGTGCTTTACGTTAGTCACAGGACTCTCAATGGTTGTGGAGCAGATGATAGCGGCTTTCGATAATGAAGAAGATTGTTTCTGAGCAGGGTGTTTGCTAGGAGGTTTAGGAATGGATCATAGACAATTCTCAAAACAATGGGAGCTTCACTGTTTCACCTCACCAGTTGTCCAGCAAATGGAAGGAGAATGTTCTAGCATCCATTGGCGTCCCAGAATGATATACACTGTGGAACCTTCCAGCACCATGAACAAGATCTTTTCGTGATGCAAAGCATCACTGTTGGGGTGCAGTGTTTGATATAGCCATGGCCCAGCAGTTTTCCCAGGATGATGCGAAGGTTTAGAGTTTGTGAACAGGATTTGCATTGAAGATGAAGCTTTCGAAGTAGGTTGAGACACATGAAGTTGCCTGCAGATCCAGAATCTATTAGGGCTTTCGCCAAAACAAAGTGTGTTGAGGTTATTATAGTGACATCAGTATGCACTAGAGAGGCAATGGAAGGAGATGTTTGAATAGATGGCCCACTGCACCACAATACAGGCACTAGCTGTTGTTAATTCTTTTTTGATGCTCTGCTTGTGAGAGATGGGCTGAGTCTATTTGCATGGGTTCAGGTGCTGGAGGGTTGACTGATGTTGAGGTGGACGGAGGATGCAGCACGGGTTGTTCAGGTATACTGGCAAGTGAGATGTTGGAAGATTCTAATAAATCTTTGTATGAAGCTTTCCAGGCCGATTATGTCATAATATATTGCACTCTGCTGGCGGATGTTGGTATTCAATCCTTGTCAATAAGCACCAAGTAGTGTGGTCTCATTCCACCCGCTGGGCCTGTTAACAGCGAGATAATGTGTATGATCTTCGCACGGTCATAAGGGAACAGATGAACATTTTAGCAGAAACCTGCTGCATTTCTCCACCTCACCTGAATATGTTGCTGGTCAGGCCATGGGACTGGCAGAAGCAGAAGTCAGCAAACGGATCCGGTGGTGGACTGCCAGTATCACAGGGATCCACTTCGTGTTGCATGTTGGTCTGGTCTTCTGTCACGGAACAGAAGAATGCAAACACAGTTAATAACGTAACAGAGTTTATTGAAATACCAGGGATGAACAAGGTGAGTAACTGGGTAGTAGATCAATATGGTGATACTGGCAGAGAAGTGACAGTTCTTATCTGTTGCAGACGGAGTGTAGAGAAGACTGATGAACTGAATGACTGGAAGATGCTCTGATGCTGAAGACAGAAGCAGCACTGAAGACTGGACAGTTCGAGACTGGATCTTAACAGGTAAGTATTCACAGGTAGGTAGTAGGGTAAGTGATTGGGAGCATGTGTAGGAATCTGGTGCTGAGGGTGTGGCTGACTCTGTGTGTGTGTGGGGGGGGGGGGGNGGGGGGGGGGGGATTTTAACAAAATCAGTTGTTCTTGTTATTCAGCAAAATGCAAGTAATCCCATGAGTAACCTTTATCTTTGACATTTACAATAAATTTGAAGTCTTACTATATCTTACTTATTTTAGCCACTTGTCATTAGAATGTAAACGTTTAAATTGTTACGGTAAGATTGTTGAATAGAACTAAAACATTCACTTTTTATTTATTTTTTTAATACTATTGTTCATGCTTGTAAAAACATTTAAGATTTTGCTTTGTGATTTAATACTAAAGCCCATTTGAATTTATTTACCACCCGAGTAAGCAATTAAGGAATGGCACAGAATAAACACAACAGAAACCTCACCATATCGTCATAATTGTATTGTTATTGTTTTCATTTGTGTAATTTTGTATGTATTTCCCAACAGCCTATAAGCATTACAACAATGGCATAGGCATTTACAACAATGCATAAAACAATTCATAAGGAAAAAGTAAATAATGAATCAGCTCCTTACTGAATTCCAATGAATCAAGAGCCCACACGTGTTCCATTTAAACCCACTGCATGAGTTCTGCCAGTAGTGGGCACTTGTGCAACATAAACTACAGTAGTCAGCATTTGAAGTGGATCAAAAAAGTTCATCAAAGTTGTCCTAAGAAGAAGGTTTTAGGACAACTTTGATGAAAGGTTTTGATCCACTTCAAATGTTGACTACTATATAGAAAGGGAAGGGTATAAAAAATCTGAAGTGAGACACAACCTATCTATACTAATAAGCTGATCAGTTGTGTTTGATTAGGCAGCTATACAAAATGTGCACTGTTGGGGAGACTCCAGGTTTGTGAACAATAGTTTCAAAAAAACAAAAAAGAGAATGTAAAGGATGGTTATGGATTAGAGTAGGGTAAGTTGACACAGACAATCACAAGCGGCCATTTCTAGGTGATATGCATCATGACATCTGATGCAGGTCTTGTTTGGCTGTTTAGAACAGGTGTCAGACTTTTTCTGAGCCTTGTTAGCAAATGCTTTCTCTCATTACTGGATTGGGTTCCTAATTCTATTATTTGAAATAGTGACTGGCAGTTCTATTTTTAGATCCGCTTGGCATAAGGAAGACAGATCCAGATGGCACCACTCTCTTCATTGCCTAATCAAATAAGTAGATTTCATCAGTGCACAGGACACCACTGAGACCAAATGCGTTGTCTCTTTGGCCCATAAAGAGGAGCAGTTATTTACCTACTGTAGAGGAAATCTGTGTTTGCTTTACATTGACAAGCGTTTATTGTAATAAATAAATAAATAAATAACTGGTGCACATACAGTATAAATTCTCCTTCCCTCACATCTCTCACAATAATTTTAATGAAAGTTTTAGCTTTTGCAGTTTAAATAAAGCATACCTCTATCAGCCAAACATTAATAACAACAAGGGCAGAGGAAATGAAGATGCACAATTTAAGAAATGGGGAGCACCCCAAGACCTATAAGTGTGTGAGATAAAGGAAAAAATCCAAGGACCAGGGTAGAGAGCTATTAGTTGAGACTGAGAGCTACTGGTTTAGTACAGAAGCATTTCCTATATAGTGGCTGTGAGTATGATTCTGCTGTTTATCACTATTAGATTCATTTTTATGATATTTCTAGCTGTATACAGTGTTGGCTCACACGGTCCTAAGGTCTTTACACTGTCTTCCAGTTACATTTATAATTGATTTTGAAGTACTATTAGTGAAGTTAATGAACGTAATTTCGGGAGGAGTACGCCCAAGGTATAAAACCAGCATCTTACCTCTTCCTGTTGTTAGTTCTTTCGGCATCCCTCCTCTTCCCCTTCTCCTCCTTTTTGTACAATTTTGCCTGTTATAGGGGGACAATCGGAGCTCGAGTAGAATATTCTTTCCGAGCCCCTCTATAGCAGACAGCAAGCCAAATCTTTTTACCACTTACGCTAAGATTATATGGGCACACGAACTTGTGAACTTGTTTATAAATCATTCACTGGCCACTGAGATATTGTAACTGAATATAAACCAAACAGATCACTCAGATCATCAAGATCAAATCAGAAAATATTTAGTAAAAACAAGGTGGCTCTGCTTTTAGCTATGATGCCACCCGTCACTGGAACCAGCTTCCAGAAGAGATCATGTGTGCTCCAATAGTAGCCATATTCAAATCCAGACTCAAAACACGCCTGTTTAGCTGTGCATTTTCTAAATGAGCACAGTGCCACATCCAACTAATTGCACTGTATTTGATCTATTTATCCTTCAGTTTTTTTATTCTTTAAATTACTCTTTTAATATAATTTTTTACTCTTTGCTTTTATTATTTCCTATTTCTTATGTATTTGTTGTGATTATTTTATGATTCTTTCTTTAAATCATTTTTATGTAAAGCACTTTGAATTACCATTGTGTATGAAATGTGCTATATAAGTAAACTTGCCTTGTCTTGCCTTTAAGTACTGCAAGCAGCAGGACATTTTAAATGAATAAAAATACAATTGGCAATGAAATTTAAATGGGGAAGGAGAATAGGCTAAGGAAAAGTCTATATTTCCCGCTCTCTGCAGATCCTTTTTGAAAGACAGTTCAATAAAAATGAAACTGTCATCTCGGCTGGTGCAGTGGAATCAATCAGTGATGACAGGGACTATTAGGTGACAGCTGGTGACACACCATGACGTTTGTTTCTGGAGAGTGGTGTGCAAATTCACCTCTACCAAAAAGAGCTCTCCTTTAACTCACCACCTCACAAATATGATGAACAAGAATATGCTAAATGAATTGGCAATATGAACACTGACACCTTGTCTACTCTGCAAGCTGGTAATCTAATGTGGCAAAAAATAGACAGCATGCAACAGAGATGAGCTACTTGTATTGGAATGACCTATACGGTGGCTCTTGTAATTGAACTCACAACTTCCAAATAAGAGTCAATTGCCAATCAGCAAAGTCATTGCTCTAGATACCATATAAAAAGCTTTAAAGTGCTTAATGATGTGAAACTTACACACAAGACCAAAGTACTTGTGTTTTTTAAATACTTGTTTTGTTTTTTTACGCGTACCCAGAGGAAAAATTTATTTCACAGTGGTTGCTTTTCCTAAATGAGATTTAGTTGTGATTCTCTTATATCAGATTTCAGATGTTTCTCCTAAAAATCCTTTGGAGAAATAAGAGTAGACAGAAATGAGACATGAGAAATATCTGAGAGAAAAAGAGTGAAAACTGAGAGAGTGGTGGAAGAAACTTAGAACATTTCTTTCCAAGCTCGTGAGACTTAGCTGTAATTCTTATATATCTCTCATTGTAGTATCAACAGTGTCTCGGATGTTTCTTCTAAAATTCCTTATAGGAGAAATAAAAGTAGACACGATTGATATATGAGAAATTCTGAGAGAAAGAAGTCCAAAATGAGAAACGAGAGATCTCTTTATTGTAAAAATATTTTTTTCAGAGGTTGCTTTTTTTTTGATGACATTGGGTTTTTTATCCTTTAATGGACAGGACAGTAAGATGGGAGACAGCAAACAATGGGAGAGGCGAGAAGGGAACAGGAGCAGGAAAGTACCTTTAGCTGGGACTCAAACTCGTGCTGTTTGAGGAGCTGCTGTGCCTCAATGTTGATGTGCTGCCCACAAGGCTATGGTTCTGACATTTCTTTCTCTGAGCTCAGGGTAAGGGCTGATTATTCTCTTTGTCTTCTGGTGCCAGTTGCATAAATTTCACATAGTTTCTTATTAACTTAAGAAGTAGTTTGACTAAGTGGCAGTTAACCATAGGGCAAAGGGAGGTCTAACTTTTCCGATTCAAATTAAACAGATGTATGATTTTATGTAACTGACTTAAAATTATTACTAGGTTTGAAAAAAAAAAACATTAGATGACTAACTTTTAAGACCAGTCTAAGAAGTTTTTGCAACCAGCCCCAGATGTCTTCAATTGTATTTTAGTAAAATGTTTACTACTATTGTAATACTTAAACTGTCATTTAAATATCATTAAACATTTCAGAATATGAAGGGTTACTCATTTAAATGTATCAATGCCCAGCGTTGTATATGCAGCACATTTTCCTAACAAGGGATTAGACAATGTTTCAGTCTAAGATAAATACTTTCTTTTTAACAAATGTAATACTAGTGTACCAGTGCTTCATGGTTGTTGCATAACCTTTTTTTCTTCATTTAACATTGCAAAGTTTGTCTTGTATAACCCATTTTGCATGCATGTAAATATAGGTCATCATGATTTCCTCTGTTAAGTCATTGTGCAACAAAACTCTGTCTACACTATACTTCAAATATGAGAATTCATGTATTGTGCTTGATTGAAATGGTGTAGATGAATGAGATATAAGCTACCCAAAGGGGAGAAAAACAACTTTAACATCTCAAATGTTTCCGCTAGACATAAATGAGGCTACATTAACATCAAATGGAGACTTTTGCTTGAGTCTCCAGCTTCTCACACTTGTCTCCTGAGACAAAATCTCTAACACTCTAACAATGGTCTCTTTTAAAGTTTTAGAAGAGATCTCAGCAACATCACACACTGTGCTCAGACTTTTCTCCTTACCTAGAGACTCTGGATCTCTCACATTTCTCTTAAAGTTTAGATGAGATCTCAACAACTTTACAAAGTGTGCACCAATAAAGTAAAAAAATAAAAAAGTCCATAATTTCAGCATTTAAGCCTATATAAATAGTGAAAATTTGCAGAATAAGGTTAACGTTACAGTTTATGTGCATAGGGCATATCATGTGCTGTTGGAAATAGTAATGTACGCCATTACCAGGAAAATTGCTACAGGAAAAATAACCCTGGAGCTTTCTTTGCTGAAAGGCACATTAAATGGCTTATGACTCAATCCTTGACTAATTTGATTATTAATACATATTATATGATATGTTTGAGTTCAAATTAAGACATTTGACTTGGTATACACAAGCTGGAGCTTGTTGCTAAGGATCAGCTCATGACCAGTATACAATTTGACCTTGAGTTCTACTGTAGGTTTAAGTGTTTCTTTTCCTTTGTGATTTGTCTTTTCTTTTTTTCTCTGTACTCTTCTAATTGATTCTTTATTTGGGATTAATTCCATCCATTTTGCTCAGTATCTGTTGTTTATGGGTTACTTCTTCTTCTTTTTTTAGGAGCACAGGAGGCCCAGAGCGGGCAGGCTAGCTATTCCTGGAGGGTGGAGACTCTCCTTTCCCAAAAGTGAGGTGTAGGGTTTTTTTTTACAGTGGACTTCACTGGAGTGTGCGCGCTTATGAGACTTAGTGTACGGGTGGATCATTATTATTGTGGGCCGTCATAAAGTGCCTAGCCTGCCTTACTACTGGTGCACCCCAGCTCAGTGGTTGCATAGTGTGTCTTTTTTTGTTTTTAAATTAACATTTGTTATAAACGCCATTTGCTTTGTGTTTGCTAATACCAGCATTTTATTGCTATATTGCCTGATTGTTCTTTTAAACTATTTATCACGATTCAATAAAGCTCTGTTTTGAATGTATCCACACCTCATTGTTTGGCGTTTAAAGAGGAAAACCGAACTTGTTTGTCCATAATTGGTATTTCCAAGGGTGCTTAAAAATGGGGTGGCATAGTCTTGACACCCTTAAATGCATGTCTTCCGAGAAGGTTCTATTTTCACAGTGAGAGTGCCCTCTTTATGCCACACATATTATTGCATTTTTGTATTGTGATATATAGTAACACAATATATTGTTACACCCCTATGAAATAGCAAAGCACAGTTAAAATCATGCAAAAAATTTTTGAAATCCCAGTGATATTTGTTTATGCTAAGAGTATCAAAAGATAACATTCATTCTAGTTTTGTGTCTAAAAAGGTTTAAAATATAAAGAAATAATTACACATACTCCATGTCATGCACCACTTGGTGGGTATTGTTTGAAACAATTCTACGAAGCATGGCTGCAGGGAGCACAGTGGTCATGTGTGACAAATTGCGTTATACCATGTGGAAAAATACTTAAGGCCACATCAGGTTCAACATAGTCCTGCAAGGTCCTGCATAGTCTGCTCCAGCAGACCTGAAATGGTAGTGACATAAGTAGTAGCAGGTAGGTGACATGAACTGAGAATTCCTCCCTCTAGGTTCTCAAAATCTCCTGATAGAGGTCCTGAACGAAGGACAATGGACAAGTGCTACGGATGGCCAAAAATGCTTGTCTAATTTAGACTGTTCTTCACACGAAGCTCTATCAGGTCAGTTCATCTTCAGCTCAGTAAAAACCACAGAATGCCATGCCTCATGTCTTATGGTTATGGTTGTCCTATGGAGGGTGTTGGCCTGCCCAACGCCTCGAGCCCAAACAAGATCACATTGCGAGCTTCCGGATCCATGCATAATTCCTCATGTGCAAATTCAACCAGAGGAAATCTAGTGCACACATTCTGGTGAGAGAGAGAAAGAAAGGGAAATCTCCATCTACCTACTCTCCTTAGCCTCATGCAGTGCCTTAGGAATCACAGAGCTTTCCTTGAAAAGAAGAGCAGAGAGTGAAGCACTTTCATCTTAAAGTTATCACAGTCCATGCAGTTGGTGCCATTAAACTTGGCTTGCGCATGTTGCATGGTCAAACACCTAACACACCTCTCATGAAAGCCTTCTCTTGTAATAAATCGAGTACATGGTGGCACACACTTCTTTAATTACATCATGTTCCACCCTGAGGAGATACATGATAGCTTTTAAATCACACGAAAAACAAACACAAATCTGAGGACTGATGGCACGGGCACATTCTTTTGAAGCACTGATGACATGGCGCCTCAGAGGGCGATGTTCACCTCATCAGTCCATGATCTAGCATGGGCTTCAGACAATTGTCACACCTGAAAGGTGTTCCCATTGTGTCAGCTACTGGCACAGATTAAAGTGAACTTATGATAGGGAACATTTATGATAAGGAAAAGCAGTGGCTGTACACACTCTTCTGAAAAGAGAAATAATAAATGATAAAACACGCATTCTACATCCATAATACACAGGTCCTTCTAAAAAAATTAGCATATGGTGATAAAGTTCATTATTTTCCATAATGTAATGATAAAAATTTAACTTTCATATATTTTAGATTCATTGCACACCAACTGAAATATTTCAGGTCTTTTATTGTTTTAATACTGATGATTTTGGCATACAGCTCATGAAAACCCAAAATTCCTATCTCAAAAA
>RJVU01059915.1:3306223-3329657 GCA_003731715.1 Anabarilius grahami
TTAAAACAATAAAAGACCTGAAATATTTCAGTTGGTGTGCAATGAATCTAAAATATATGAAAGTTTAATTTTTATCATTACATTATGGAAAATAATGAACTTTATCACAATATGCTAATTTTTTGAGAAGGACCTGTAGTTCAAAAAATTCTAACTTGTATCTGGCCTGGACGGTATTAGACATAAAACTATGGCATGTGTGGTCTGAGACAACAAATAAATAGCTGAGACCCAGGAGGTTTACAACAACATAGAAAAATCATAGGAAGTCTGATAACACCAAAAATCCTGAATGGCAGTTTACTCCATATATGATTTACTCCATAAAGCTCACACTTTTTTGTACTTCATGGTGCGATATCTTTAAGGTATTCATTAATATGTGCTGTTGTGACTTTGACTTTTCGACAGGCAGGGGAAATATTTACAGATCACATAATAGCTCTGTGTTGATGGTGACATTATTTCAGCAGACGGTTGTGCCTCACAGAGGAAAGCTGAGTGGAGTTTGACAGTGTTAGCCGTTATTTCATTACCCTCCTTAATGGACACGCTGACCAGAGTGGCATTCAGTAATGGAATTTATTTTCCTGGGAATGCATATCTTCTGGTTGTAGACAGTGCAGGCTTCCTCTTAGAATGAGAACTAGCAAGCACAGAATTGATATTGCTTACGCATCAAGTGGTATGTTAATACACAAACCCTACATGTGCTATTCCATTTTACACCAGCAATAACCATAGGTGGCTTGTCAATCAACTCTGAGTGCTTGCAGCCATTTCTGCTGGCCTAGCATAGAACCTAAAGCATTATGAAAGATTTGTGAATTGACTTTAAAATGGTCTGCAGACTCAAAGCAAACATTAAAATGAAAAAGTTCAATGAATAGCTCAAGCAGATGAGTTGTGTACAAATAGAAGGGGGGGAGGGGACATGTCAATATTTTCCCAAATAACAATATTTTAGTTTCCAGACATTCTGGAATGTTTATGGTAAAAAGAGCATTCCTACAATTTTAGCAACTGTTCTAACCCTTACCCCATGGTAACCACTCCGTGGTCATGACTGCGTGAATTTTAGATGGACACCCCTACCACCTGCCTACAAATAGTCATCAGTTCTCTGCACAAATCATAGTACAGCAGGGGTCTCCAACCCTGCTCATGGAGAGCTACCATCCTGCAGAGTTCAACTCTAACCCTATTCAAACACATCTGAACAAGTAAAATCAAGGTGTTTGGGGTTACTTGAAAATTACTAGGAGGTGTGTTAGAGCAGGGCTGGACCTGAAGTATGCTCTCCAAGAGCAGGGTTAGAGACAACTGTACTATAGTAAATAAAAATTTAGGGCTGCCCCCTAATAGTCGACTAACCGTTAGTCGACGAGAAGAGGCTCAGTTGACCAAAATTTTATTCGTGTTTCAGTCGCAGGAAAATAAAGTCCACAGGAAGTGACGAAATCACGCTTTGGATAGATGGAAAGTTCGTTAACAGCTGGCCTATGTGGTAATTACAGTACATGGGGCAGGACATCCAAATGCTCAGCTATCATTCATCAACCTGAAACATGTAAGTAGTAGCAACTTTACATGGCCGGTCGCATTAATGTCAACCTAAAAAAATGTGGGCTATTCCAGTGTTTGGGCGGAGTGTGAAAGCTGAATAGTAGCGTGCTTACTGTCTGCATGACAGCTAACATGGAGGCGCCGGTGCGATCATTGGCATTTAAAGAGTTAGTTCACCCAGAAATGAAATTTCTGTCATTAATTACTCACCCTCATGTCGTTCCAAACCCATAAGACCTTTGTTCATCTTCGGAACACAAATTAAGATCTTTTTGATCTGAGGGTCTCTGATCCACACATAGGCAGCAACGTCATTGCACCTTTTGACATCCAGAAAGGTAGCTAAAAATATGGTTAAAATAGTCAACGTGACTACAGTGGTTCAACCTTAATGTTATGATGTGACGAGAATACTTTTTGTGCACAAAAACAAAACAAAAATAACGACTTTATTCAACTATTTGAACCGTTGTCATATATAGTGAACTCAATGCAGGCTTCCTTGTTTATGTCCGAATGCCAACTCATTATTGGCTGGATCCTGTGTCAGAATCACATGCATGTTGCTCACGTGTTCAGATTCGGCCAATACTGAGTTGGCGTTTGGACGTAAACAAGGAAGCCTGCACTGAGTTCACTACGTATGACAATGGTTCAAATTGTTAAATAAAGTTATCTTTGTTTTTGAGCACAAAAAGTATTCTCGTCGCTTCATAACATTAAGGTTGAACTACTGTAGTCACTGTAGTCAACATTTTAACCATGTTTTCAACTACCTTTCTGGACGTCAAAAGGTGCAATGACGTTGCTTCCTACGTGTGGATCAGATACCCTTGGATTTCATCAAAAATATCTTAATTTGTGTTCTGAAGATGAACGAAGGTCTTACAGGTGTGGAACGACATGAGGGTGAGTACCACTTTCATTTTTGGGTGAACTAATCCTTTAAAAAAAGTCTGTCATTTTTGGTCATACAGATAAGAGTATTACATCTTTTGAATCTGTGAAGAGTCACAGATTCGCATTTTTATTTGTGATTCAAGATTCAAGATTCAAGAGTTTTATTTGTCACATGCACAATTATATAGAGCATATATAACCAGCAGTGAAATGAGAGTCAGGTCCGCTCCATGGACAGTGCAATTATTAAAGAATACAACACAGATGAGAATATACATAACTATAGCTANCATCAGTGGATCTGTTGGGGCGATAAGCAAACTGAAGAGGTTTGCACTCACAATAACAACAAAACTTTGTGCTTTTGTAAAATAATGAAAGCAAACAGGGTGTGCTCTCTGCCGTCTCTCTGTGAGCTTGAGCGCTCCAAAAAAAGATAAAAAAATAACCGAAACTCCATGTAAACTTGCCTCACAGACATGAAATATATATATATATATATATATATATATAGAAAGCGAAATGTCTGAATTAAATGAATCAATTCAAATGGAAAACAAACATTCCCAGGTTATGTAATCCATATGAAACGTGCATATACGCATTTCCACTACTGTGGAGATGACGAGTCAGCATCGTCAACTTCATCACTGCAGCCAAAAATACAGAAAACACTTGTTTATCAATTAATTATTAAAATATTAAAGCAGTCTCCTTGCTGTTTTTCCCCAACATATTCATAATCATTACTTCTGCCAGTGCGCTGTGGCAAGCTTTATATGTGCTCTTGAATGCTGATTAGGCTATGTAGGCATTAAAGGCTCTTTATTATGATTTATATGGTTTATTAATAAACTTGCGATTAGTCGACTAATCACTTAAAAATGACAACTAATTGTCGACCAGAAAAATCTTTAGTCGAGGGCAGCCCTATTAAAATTACACCACTTTGTGTCACGCTCAAATAAGTAGATGCATGGTTCCTGGTTCAAGATCCCAGAATAGTGTTGAACAAGTTTATTCAGGAGTGTAAGAACTAAATGATAAATAAACCTAAGAAAACATGTGACAATGTAGAGGATCTTAATGTTTGGCAAAGCCTTAGTCTGTAATCGCTACAAGCTGATGTGCACAGCAAGCACTGCATTTGTTGCTAAGAAACTGCATAGCAATGTTGTCCTGCTTCTTTTTTACATGTAACACATTATGACTCCAGTGATGGTGTCAAGTCGTTGACATCTAACTCTACAAACTTTTTCCTCTATTGTGGCTTCTGGCTCCAGCACTCCTGATGTGTTCATTCATGCTTCCCTTGCTGTCGGCACAGTGAGCAGCAGGTACCATGGAGATTCACAGGCCATGTGCACTGGAAATGAGACTTGTTTACTTTTATTTTTTGGATGGCAGAAAACAACCCCTCTAAAATCTTTTTGGTGTTCCTCTAATCTGCCCATTGTGCCAAAGTAAACAGCCTTTGTTTAATTTTCTGCATGAGATGAAAATTATTTGTTCCAAGAGAGAACAGATATTATTCACAATGGCCCGTCTTTCAACATCTGCGTAAAGACTGTGAATGTGCTTTTCACTACTCATGGGTGAAATTTGATGTGCTAGGATACACCCCATTATGATGCGGCAGCACTTGCTTGTCCCTGCTGAACAACAGGATCTAGTAAGCATGTTTGCTAACAGCTCTCTTTGCTAACTTCATACTGAAACGGACACATAAAACAAGGACATGAAAACAGACTCATGAAACAGATTCTAAGGGGAAAAAATTTATCTATTTCATTTCCTGCCACTGATATCGGTGGCAAATGGGATGCCACTGGAAAAATTGTAGAACTGGTGGCCCGTGTAAGTGCACTTCTATCTTACAGTAACATACTCAGCATAACCTTAACTTGCAGCTGTTACTCTTGTCGGTGCTAAAAGCCTTGGCCTCCGTTAAAGCACCTATTTCCAAGATGTAGCTAACCTTCATCCTTCATGGTAGTGGAACTTAACTGCAGGTAATTTGTGCCCTGAATCCATGAAAGGATACTCATTCAGCCGGAACTAATTTACGCAGAATCAATTTTACCTTCCACATGTAATAGCCCTGCCAGAAGAGTTGAATGAGTGATGTTCTGATTATTAGCAGCAGCATAATTATGCAAAACCATGTGGTGAGGGAAAAGCAGCCAAGCAAGAACAAATCACATCATATTTTTACTTTGCTCAGATTTTTCCATGGGTCCTTCACTCTTGTCTTTATCATGTTGGGTTTCGAAAGGCAAAGTTTTCCCAGGTGATAAGAATCCCAGTGCATTTATTTTAAATGAAAATCATGTCATCATTTACTGACCCTCATGTTGTTATAAACCCATAAGGCTTATGTTAATATTTCGGGACATAAATTAAGATTTCGATATTCTCCCAAGTTTGTCTATCCATTGAAAGTCCACAACCAAAATGTTTATACTTCAAAATTTATAAATGGGCATTATAAAAGTAATCAGTTTTGCTATACTCCTATGACTGCTTTAAATAATGCACATATTTAATTTAGGTTTTATTTCACACTTAACATTGATCAATGCACATCATGCATATAGAGCTCATCAAATATGGTAAACATGGAAGCTTAATCGTGCTTATTTGACCCTGCGAGAACCAATGAGCTTTGTTCTTTTTTGTCAGTTACGGTTGAGCTGCTGTTGTCCATATTTGATGTGAATTATGCAGTCTATGTATTTTCATTTATTTTTTAATTATTATTATTATTATTTTTTGTGCCATCCAGCAGAAAATCAAAGAGAGAATGTAAAGTGCTACTAAGGTACATATCATCCACATAGCTGTGATACAAGATGCCATGTTTTTGAAACATTTAAAAACATCATGTTTTCTGAGGTCCACTAATAAAATTGGTAAGATTTTTATGCCAAAAGCAGTCATAATTTAGAAAAAATGGCTGTGTTTTTGACCCTGTGGTTTCCTTTTAGTTTTCATTATAAACACCCACTGCTACAAATGCATATGAAAAGAAGAATTATACATGGCCAGCATTCAAATCTAAGCTAAGCAGGGCTGAGCCTGGTTAGTACCTGGATAGGAGACCTCCTAGATTGCTGCTGGAAGAGGTGTTAGTGAGGCCAGCAGGGGGTCCTCACCCTGTGGTCTGCGTGGGTCCTAAAGCCCCAGTATAGTGATGGGGACACTATGCTGCCAAAAAGCACCGTCCTTCGGATGAGACGTTAAACAGAGGTCCTGACTCTCTGTGGTCAAATCCCAGGATGTCTTTCAAATAGAGTTGGAGTGTAACCCCGAGATCCTGGCCAAATTTGCCTGTTGGTCTCTGTCCATTATGGCCTCCTAATCATGCCCATATACTGATTTGCTTTATCACTCTGTCTCCTCTCCACCAGTAAGCTTGTGTGTGGTGGGCGTTCTGGTGCTATATGGCTGCCGTCTTATCATCCAGGTGGATGCTGCACATTGGTGATGGTTGAGGAGAGTCCTACTTCCATATGTAAAGCTCTTTGAGTACCCTGTAAGTGCAAAGCTTCAGCACAGGTTCTGCCAGGAAGGCTCTAATGCTACGTCATTCATTACAGTCTTACATTCAGCCAATTACGATCTGAGACCTTATATATAAGACTGACCTAACCTTCTCATTTGCAGCTCATAGATGAAACATTCGAAGTTCTGCTCGCTACTCTCACCTATAGCTCGCACTTCACTAGTGGATTTTGATATTTCTGATTCTCAAGAAGAAACCATCCTCCCTACTCCTCCTGCAGTATGTCGGAGTTACCGTATACAAACAAAGGACTCTCCTTGGGCACAGTGGCCTTCTGAAAAAATTCTGGCCAAGCCCGAGTCTGTTGGCATACTGTTACAGAAAAATGCCATGAAAATGTTTATTACTACTGGCTTTCAACCCCTTGGGCTGCCCCTCAAATTTTCCTGCAGGTGAGACTCCTTTAAACCTGACACCGTCAGTACAACCTAAACAAACCGTTGGGAAAAGAGCTGCAAAGTCATCTTCACCTCAACAAATGAAAAGAGCTAAAGTTTCGGCGCCTACTCCACCACCTTCCCCTGCTTCGAAGCAGAATACTCAAATGCTGATATGATCAGAGCTGTGCAAGGACTTTCTGAAACCGTCAAAAAATTTGAAACCAAGTTTGGAGTCTTTGAATCCGCTTTTCTATTATGGCACCTGGATTATCGATGCCCTCTGCTTCTTCTGGATCTGCATCAACTTTTCCTTCTTACCCTGGATTTTCTGATCTTTCTACAGCTCATTCTACATCGGTCAACCTACCGATCTCAGCTCCACACATGACGCAATCTTCATGCCAAGATGCTTCTGTTCCACCATCTACAATGAATTACAACCTTACCACAAGTATTCCAGTGCAAGTTTTCGGTAGGCGCTTCGTTACTCCTGCTGCTGTCACTGACTCCCCAAAAATGAGATCAGATATCATCCAAGGTAAGGACATTAATTTAGCTGCTTTGCTGCTTCCATCGCCAGCGAATGATCGGCAAATGGTTGACTGTGTGATGTGGCAGTCTTTTTGAAAACTTCAGATCCCAGACTGCAACGCAACGTCTCCTTCAGCAAATTCATAAGAGCCTTTGGGATTTACAGAGACCATTTATATCAGGCATTTCCCGATTGCAAGGAAGAACTAGATATTTACTTGGCATTGATGGCAGATTTTTATCAAAGATATGGGGGTACTTGTTTTACGAATTCCATAGATCCTTCTAGGCAAAATCAGCTTCTTTCATTACGCTGTTTAACACCAGATTGGATTGGTCTGTTTTAGATACTGAACTCATGGTCCAGCATTTTGGAGGTCAAAAAGCTTTGACTTATGTAGTGTGCAGTTCCCACAGTCACTCAGCTTCTTTCTGCCCCAAAACTTATGCTTGCAGAGGACTGTCTGCATGGTGCTGAACCTCCACATGCATCTATTGATGTAAAAGGCCGACCTATCATGAAGTTTAATGGCATTCCTTTATGTAAAAATTTCAATGAATCTTTGTAGATTGTAGATTTTCACATGTTTGCAGTTTTTGCAGGGACCTGGACCCGAAATCACCCTGCTCAAGGCACTATAGTCTGGCAACATGAGGAAAAGTGCCTCCTCGATTCTATCGGCATAGCCACACGCAAGTATTCTGTAAAAAAGCGTTTGATTTTCAACATATTGAAAATCAAAACTCCACATTCTAACTCCACATTCTAACAGCTTCACTGGTGTTAATAAAAGCATCCCGTTAGAACCTTTCTCCTTCTACTATGCTTCGGTTGATGATGCATTAACTTAATCAAGCTGGCAGGACATGGAGCGTTGCTTGCTAAAGCTGACATAACTGATGCGTTTAAAATGATGCCTATTCACCCCTCCAAATAGCCGCTGTTAAATGGCAATCTAAATTCCTCTTTGCAGTGAGACTCACCTTCAGTTGTAGGAGTAGTCCGCACATTTTCAATTGTTTATCGCATAATATGACATATTGTGACCTTCAGACAAATTATAAATTAAAAAAACACAAACTATCCTTGAGCTATGTCAACTTATTGTAAGTATAACTCGCTATTTTTAAATATCAATGTTTTTATAAGGTCTTTAATTAAAGAAATATTTTATTGTTCATATCTTGTGCTCATTCTCATGATGTTTTAATTTCATGTTTTAGTATCACCCTAGGCCTCTAGTCCCTTCAAACTTTGGGGGTTGGCTCCATCCCTGTCTTCATCTCCAGGCAGGATCTGCCAGCATACCTCAAGACCTGGACTATGGATGGGGTCTACGCCAAAATAACTTTTGATAGGACTATAGATGGACTTAAATTTATTGTCTTTTAATTCCTCTTTAGAAAAAAAAAAATCAAACATTTATCTGCCTACTGAGTCTTTCTGGTAGAACTGTTAAAATGCAATTATGATTGCAGTTGCTGCGATAAACTAATACTGGAAAATGTGTATTACAATGTTGTTTATAGTACATTTTCTGCATCAAAGGTGCCCAATTATGTTTTTTCAGATATTACCTGTCATGTAGTGTGTATATGTGTGTGTGTGTGTGTGTGTGTGTGTGTGCGCGTGTGAAAGTTAGGGTTTGATCACATTATGTGTGGTGTATTGGTAATCTATCACAGACTCATATTCAACATTTACATTTAGATGAATTGCATGTCATAGAATGTCACAGGACAATTTCAAATTAATGTGAAGTTATCATTTACAGCCCAAAACCTTATGTACCTGAAGCATTTATCTTAACTACAGCATAATAATGGAAACCCCCACCCCACCCACCTGATTCAACTCACCAGGTTGTCAAAAGCATATTTTTCCCCCTGTGGCTAATGGCTAATAAAATAACTGCTGTGTATGAGAGGTTTCCGTAGACATTTATGCCTATATTGTGGTCTTGAGCTAAGAACAAAGAGGAGAAAAAAACACTGAGATTTTTCATGGTCTGTACTGCAATTGATTTTAGAGCAATAGAAAAAAAAACAAATCTAAATCATAAAACATCTATATCCTGCAGACTGCTGGAAGAAGTTTGGGGCTTTATATTTCATTTGAAAGCAGGTTTGTGAGTTTGTGTGTGTGTGTTTTGTGGCTTCTTATTCACATTCTCCACCAAGCCGGCTGCAGTCATTGAGTTTGGAGTAGATTTTATTACATCAGATTTGATCAAACTCTATAACCTTAATAGGTCTTTCTCCTTCTCGCCTATTAATCCAATTCATCCGATACACTCCTTCAGGGCAAAGGAGGTGCGAGTATGTGTGTTTGTGCAATGTGAATGATCACCACCTCTCTATTGGAATGGTTATTTGGCGACTAGCATCAGTTCTTTATGAAGTTTCAAGACCACTTGTGTGAGTATCGGCACTGTCAGTACATCCATCTTGTCCCATATTTCCTCCTCTTTCTGAGCTGCAACAATTGTGGGGGTAATAGTGCACCTATAGACGGCTTTCTACAGCACTATACCTGTTGTTAATTATCCAGTTGTGTA
Organism: Anabarilius grahami; assembly: GCA_003731715.1. Lineage (NCBI taxonomy): Eukaryota > Metazoa > Chordata > Actinopteri > Cypriniformes > Xenocyprididae > Anabarilius > Anabarilius grahami. The sequence goes on from RJVU01059915.1 coordinate 3,315,724, forward strand.
AGGCAAGCTTTTGTTCTCTGCCTTAGTCTTAAGATAAATCAAATCACTCACACTGCTGTAAAGAGAAATATAAAAGTTTTCAAAGGTCCTTTCAGTATACCATGTAATGGCCAGGTGGAACATATTTTCCTTGCAGATCCACAGAATAAGTGAGAAAGCATCCATTGCCTCCAGTAAAGTAATTTGGTCATGTGGATGGTGGTCATAAACCTTCCACCTCCACGCAGAGAAAACATCCTGGGATGTGTAGCAAACCAGTCCGTGACTGCAGCAGGGTGGTGGAATGCCACGTTATCTCACACAACAACGAAGGTAGGGGAGTTTGATGCCCCTTGCCTTCTGTCCTCTTCTGGCACAAGTCGAATATGCAAGTCATCCAGAAAAGAAATAAGCCTCTCTGTATTGTAGGGGCCAATGAGTGGTTTGTGTAGCAGCAAACCATCATCGGACAGTGCTGCACACATGGTGATGTTAGCTCCTCTCTGGCCTGGGACATTCACGGTTGCTCTCTTTCCAATCACATTTATTCCCCTGCGTCGTGTTTTTGCCAGGTTGAATCCAGCTTCATCCACAAAGATAAAGGTATGTGGAGCTAGGCTGGACTCCATCTCCGTTACCCTCTAAATTACAGACAGTTTTATGGTAATTTACATAATGCATAACTGTTTGGTTAGTGAACAGACATCTTACCTGGACATACTGATATATTTCACACGTTCACTGTTTCTCTCAAAGGGTACAGTGTACAACTGCTTCATTCTTATTTTATGTTTCTCTAGTACTCTGGCAATTGTTGTTGTGCTGACCATATTCACATTTCCAAAACTAAAAAATTGTCTGTCAGCACTCTATCCTGAATTTCCTGCATTTTTATTACATTGTTGGCAATTTCCATGTCAACAATGGCAATTTCCTGCACATCTGAAAAGATTCTGCCTCTCCCTCCTCTCAGCGGCAACCTTTGGATCCTAAAACACAACAATAACTGTGTTGTAATAGGTTTCAAAATGTTAGTACATGTAAAAATGTAGACATTGTATTGTACTGTGATATGTATCATCTCGCCTGTTGTTTTGCCGGAAAATCTGTACTATTGATGCAGCTGTTGAACGGTTCAGATTTGGTTGCACCCTTAGACCGGCCTCTGGTTTACAACATGGTCAATAATTGTGGCACTTATCTCATCAGAGATCACTACTCTTGGACTTGGTCTTCCTCTCCTTTGTCCTCTACGCACTCTCCCTCATACCACTCTTCTTTCTCCAACAACCTGTCTTCTTTGATCCATATTTCCAAACAAAATCAGTTCTACCAGAAAGACTCGGGAAGCAAAGAACATTTGAATACGATTTATTAGACAGTATGAATATATATAATCGAAAATGAATGATTAAGTTCTTTGGCATGGGCCCCGTCCATATGTACAATCGGGAGGGTAGCAGACGTTTGCCTTAAGAAGAAGGCAGGGGCGGAGCCTACCCCCGATGTATGGACAGGGACCGACCTGGTGGTGGTGGGGAGGAGGAGGTGAATGCCACAACTTTCTCCCATCTCCCGACTGCATCTCTGGAGCTCAGCCACAGTGATCTTTGGGTTCTTCTTTACCTCTCTGACCAAGGCTCTTCTCCCCCGATAGCTCAGTTTGGCCGGACGGCCAGCTCTAGGAAGGGTTCTGGTCGTCCCAAACGTCTTCCATTTAAGGATTATGGAGGCCACTGTGCTCTTAGGAACCTTAAGTGCAGCAGAATTTTTTTTGTAACCTTGGCCAGATCTGTGCCTTGCCACAATTCTGTCTCTGAGCTCTTCAGGCAGTTCCTTTGACCTCATGATTCTCATTTGCTCTGACATGCACTGTGAGCTGTAAGGTCTTATATAGACAGGTGTGTGGCTTTCCTAATCAAGTCCAATCAGTATAATCAAACACAGCTGGACTCAAATGAAGGTGTAGAACCATCTCAAGGATGATCAGAAGAAATGGACAGCACCTGAGTTAAATATATGAGTGTCACAGCAAAGGGTCTGAATACTTAGGACCATGTGATATTTCAGTTTTTCTTTTTTAATAAATCTGCAAAAAAGTCAACAATTCTGTGTTTTTCTGTCAATATGGGGTGCTGTGTGTACATTGAGGGAAAAAAATGAACTTAAATGATTTTAGCAAATGGCTGCAATATAACAAAGAGTGAAAAATGTAAGGGGGTCTGAATACTTTCCGTACCCACTGTATATACTCAGTGACGTGTAATGATTGGCTAACTAATGAGTAATGACGTGCATTAGAGTCATCCGGGTAGAACTTCCGCTAAACGCTCCCATTTCTAAGATATCCCATTTTACTACAGTTTTTTTTATTTGCTTTGGTACTATTTTCACTTGTAAGGTGTATATTTTCAAAACTCCAAACTCCAAAAATCCAAACTGATCACACTTCTAACACAGGTAGTCATTCTAGTTGTACATATTTTCATTCTACATAATCACTGTTTCAAAAAACAAGATCATTGTGATATGTAATGAGAACATTTTGCATAGTGAAAAGGATACTTTGTGATTTTGTGATACTTTGTCACAATTGAAAATATGCTGAAATGTTTGGGGAAAAGTGCACTTTTGATGATATGTTGTGATATTAGTACTAAGAGTTTTGAAAATGTACCAATTGCTTGTGAAAATGCACTTAAAAAGCAAAAATTAAAAAAAAAAAAAAACTGTAAAACATGGTAATGAGACTAAAGAAGGACCCCTGGGTAGGCTTTCAGCTTATTTAATTTTCTGCTCAATTTTTCTATACTTCAAAATAATTGCTGGAGAAATGCTTGAAATTTGCCATAATTTTTTTTTATGTGTTTTTAACAATTTTGAAAGCAGTGTGTTGGCATTAGAAAAATGTGCTGAAAATATATAGTGTTTCGTATGTTGTGAAGTATGAATGACAAGTGTTTGTGGATTTTGAAAAATGTGGTCATTGAATGCATTTTGTGTGAAAGCAATGAAAAATGATTCAGTTTGGTCTGCATAGATTTCTGTTTCGCTAAATGTTAAGAGTTTTGAAAATGTGGCTTCAGTATTGAACAATGCTTGTTAGCATTTGAAAAAAAAGTACATTGCTATATGTAAAGATAAAGAAAGAAATTGCAGTATTTCTCATTAATTCTTGTTACATATGCTGTAATAATGAAAAGATGTCATTCTTATCCTATAATGAAATACTGATTTAGGTGAAAAATCATTAAAACGTCAAAATATAAAAGTTCATCATTCATGTAATGCTCCCTGTTGTTAGTGTTTTTAGGTCAGTGTGTTATGAGTAATAAAGTATGCTTTCTGAATGAGATTTTTTAACAGTGATATGGCGGAACAAGCTTAGTTTGAGAAGTGAGTTTTGGAGATTAGATTAACTGTTTGGCCAAAATTCATGTTGGTAATGCAGACTGTGAAAAAGTGGCTTCAGTATTGACCGATGCTTGTTAGTAATTGAAAAAAAACTGTAAACTGCGTTAATCCCAGCATGACCTTTATGTGCTCTGTGCACAAAACCGTATCATACCTCATCTGTGTGCGGCCTTGTGCTAAAGCTTAAATCTCCGGTTCAACGCTGCTGCCTGCTGTCTGACCTACGCTCGGAGCTTCGTGGAGTTTATCCTAAATCCTTCTCTTTATTCCTATTCACATAATATAATTTTCTTGTTTTTCACTAGATTACTTAACTTATTGCATAGTATTACTGAACGGAACGATTTATTGCTAGTAATCTACCACCTAGTGTCAGCCATAGCCCGCTAGCCGGCTAGCTACCGTCTATTATTTTTATTTTTTTCCCTCTAAACTAACCTTCCTTGTCGATCNAACAATTACCAATTGTAAAAAGCGCTATATAAATAAATTTGACTTGACTTGACTTGAAGGAAATCTGAGCTAATGTAACAATTGATGTTCCCTGCCTTGGAGTCTGAATGTGTCCTGTCTAAAGAGGATAAATGCAACATGAAAGGAAATCCCAGTTCTGTGACCTACACTGAGTGCTTATATAACAGGAAGCCCCACTGGAATGAGGCCAACCCTGATCAGCACTAACGGTCGAGAGACATTTTTTTTTCTTTGCAGATGACATTTTTATTCATATTCCAGCATTGATCATTTTAAACCAGAACATTTTAATATAATCCACATACTGTAAAATAAATTAAAGTGCTATACATAAAATTCAGCTGCATTTTAAAGCGACTGTCATGCATGTGACATCAAGTAATGCATCAGTAAACATGTTAAATGGCCATACTGTGACCACGCACAAAGTTAAATCTAAATATACAGCTCTGGAAAAAATTAAGAGACCACTTAACATTGATTTCTGAACTTGGAGTGGTCTCTTAATTTTTTTCCAGAGCTGTATATGCATCAGTATCTACATTAAGATGTATTATTTTATTTAAAGGCATAGTTCACTCAAAAAATCTGTCATACATTACTATCAAGTTGTTCCAAACAAGTATGACTTCCTTCCTTCGGTGGAACACACACACACACACAAAAGATATATAACTGATTTTGTCCATACAATGAAAGTCAGTGGGGTCCAAAATAACACTGGAACGCTTCGATTTCCATTGTATGGACTGATAAAAGAAAAAAAAAAACATTGCATTTGCAGTGTTGCAACAATCTATAAATATTTTCCTAATGTTACTCAGAAAACAGGACACAGGTTTAATTAATTTGAAGTGCTTGTGCTCTCAGATGTAAGAAAAAAATCTCTTCTATCTCTTCCTCTGGCTACCGCATATATAGACCTCCCGGGCCCTATGTTGATTTTCTGAAGGAGTTTGCGGATTTTCTCTCAGACCTCTTGGTCAACGTCGATAAAGCACTGATTGTTAAAAAAATCAGTTAAAAAAAAGTTAGAAAGAAAAGTACTGTACCGTACAACAGTATTACTCATGCTCTCAAAAGAGAAACTCGTAAACCTAGAGCGAAAATGGAAAGGAACTAATTTAGAGGTCTTTAGAATTGCGTGGAAAGACAGCATGTCCTGCTATAAAAAAGCTCTAAACTGAATATTCCATTACAGTTTGGTAGCAGTGACTTTATGAATTTCTTCACTGAGAAAATCAAAAGCATCAGAAATACAATTGTAAATTGCATTGACAGCGTTTTATGATTCAGCCTCAATTATTGCCCCTCAAGAACAATTACAGTGCTTTACAACTATATACAGGAAGGAAACTTATTATTGCATCTAAACCAACAACATGTTTATTAGACCAAATACCCACTAAATTACTGAAAGAGTTGTTACCTGTAGCAGAAGAGCCTCTTCTCAGTATTAACTGCTCTTTATCTCTAGGTCACGTCCCAAAACCCTTCAAGCTGGCTAGTTCAAAATGAATGGGCAAAAATTCAGACCCATTCAAATCTTCCATTTATGTCTAAAATACAAGAAAAAGTTGTCTACTCAATTGTGCTCCTTCCTGCAAAAAAAAAAGAAAAAAAAAAAGAGAAAGATATCTATGAAAAATTTCAGCCAGGAAGGATTCAGGCCCCATCATAGCACAGAAACTGCACTCGTTAAAATGACAAACGACTTACTTCTAGTTTCTTACCAAGGCTGCATCTCAAAACTAGTTTTACTTGATCTTAGTGCTGCCTTCAGCACTATAGATCATGACTCTTAGATCGACTACAAAATTACACTGGTATTCAGGGACAGGCATTAAGGTGGTCTAGATCAGACTGTTACATTTTGTTTATTTATACGGGGAATTATCTATGTTAACGTCAGTAAATTATGGAGTGGCGCAAAGGTCTATGTTAGGCCCTCTGCTATTTTCAAAATGCATGCTGCCCTTTGGTAATATTATTAGAAAACATTGAATTAGTTTCCACTGTTATGACGATGATACTCAGTTATATATTTCATCATGACCAGATAAAATGTCTAAACTTTTGAAGTTGCCAGAGTGTGTTAAAATATTAAATATTGGATGACCAGTATTTGTTCGTGGCTCAGGCACACTCGTCCAGTTTAATCTATATTAAAGACACATCTCTTTCATCAAGCATTCACATGATGTATCTCATAACCTTGTAGTCCAGTTGTATCAGATGAAATGCACATGATTATCTTTTTCTTGAAATTAACAGTAGCTACACTAATTTTTCCATTTGCTTTTCTGTTTCTACTTCAGGATGCCCATCCAGAGACTGCGCCAGCTCCAGTTTGAATCCAGCCTCTTACGAAGATTTAAGATGACTCAACATCTGTGAAGAGATGACGCAAACTCCTGTGAGGACTTCTAATGATGCCAACTCTGAATCAAAATACACAGCTCATTCATCCACTGTCCTGCAGTGTTTAGCTCCATTCCTAATCAAACACACCTGAATGAATTAATGAAGTTCATAAGAAAAGAGATGGGATCTTATTGTTGGGAGATACCAACCTCTGCAGCAAATTTCATTCAGGGTTGTGCAACAGTCAATCACTGTTTGCGGATACCAGAAATGAATGTGAAGTGTTGTAAACCAAACCAACATGTTAAAAGACAATTCATTAAATGTTTCACTTTTTTTCCACCGAAGTTGTCACCTTTATTTATATAGTGCTATATACAATACAGATTGTTTCTGCAGCTTCACAGTAATAAACAGTGAAATAACAGAATCAATTATGCAAACTTTGTCAGATATGAGACAAAATCAAATTCTGCTGTAAAGCAGTTCTAAAAAGACAGTACACTCTAAAAAATGCTGGGTTAAAAACAACCCAAGTTGGGTTGAAAATGAACAAACCCAACAACAGTTTTTTTTTTTAACCCAGCAGTTGGGTTAAATGTTTGCCCAACCTGCTGGGTAGTTTTATTTAACTCAACTATTGTTTAAAAATGACTGTATTGCTTGTTTAAAATGAACCCAAAATATGTTTGCAATTAACATGTGTAATAAATCAACATTTATTAATAAGTTTAATGAATAATAATTAAACAAAGATTTATTAAATTACTAATTAATAAATGTTCACCTTTTGATTATTATTGTTGTCTCTAGTAATTATGTATCTGATTTTTAATTTCCAACCTATTTTGAGTTCATTTTAAGCCTACCATATAGTAAGTTTTAAACAATTGTTGGGTTAAATAAAACTGCCCAACATGTTGGTCAAACATTTAACCCAACTACAGGGTTAAAACAACCCAAGTTGGGTTGTTTTGAACCCAGCATTTTTTAGAGTGCCAGTTCACTTTTGGTTCAGTTCAATAACAGTGTCAATGTTGCAAAAAGCAGTTTATTTAGGGTAGTGAAGCCTTTCCTCCATTGACATCCATTTAAAAACGGCTCTTGTTTCCTTCCCTTCGTACTGCAGTGGTATGTTTATTTGTTTATTTATTTATTTATTTTTACTAACCTTTGAGACTTGCCTTAAAGCAACTTTGTTCAGGATTACTAGAGAGATTGATCAGGGTTGGAGCTAAACTCTGCAGGAATCTTGAGGGCACTGGATTAGAAATGCTCAGTGGATCTCGAGGGTCAGAGTTGCCCAGCCTTGCTCTAGGAAGTTTTCAGAACTTGCATAGTGTTTTATGCCATGAATAAAGTCAAGTACACTTTTATAGCATTTTCAAGGAAAGATTCAAGTGAATTACTCATGTGGTGTATGTAAAAGTAGACCTTGAATACATCTTAACCATTATTTTCAAAAAGCTTTTTTCAAAAAAACATCTGCCAAATGAATACATTTCAAATAAATATCAGTGAGGTTTTAGAGACCACAAGATATTTTACGACTTGAACTAACCTTGTCGTCGTCGACTTTTTCTTCTTGCTTGTTGGTTGCTCCACAGGATTCTGTTTGTTGCACCACATGGCTTTAGTTTCAGGCAAAAAAACTTTGTAAAACTTTGATATATAAATAGTATTGTTTATGTTTTTTGAATAATCTAATAGCACAAAATCTAGCATTTGTACAGGTCGGGAACATAATTAAATGTTAACTTTGTATGCATAATTTGTACTAAATTAATATGTTGACAGCCCTAGTTTATTTATTTATTTATTTTTAAACAAAAACCATCAAACACATCAGAATAAACTCAGATTGGAATATCTCACCTCACCCTGAGTGACCATGGCTTTCATGTTGGCCGGCGGCTCTTTGAACATTGCGTTGCAGGGGACGGGAAGCTGGTGAGTCTGAAGTACTGTAAATCATGGATATAATCTCCATATACATGCTGCCCCCTACACTCTCCACAAGCTGCCAGCTTGTGGTACTCAAAAAGAATAGAACATCACAATAATACATATTTTATGAAGGCAAGGCCAGTAGCAAGCTAGTACACATCCAACAGCAGAGAAGAGGATTTGAATGAGGCAGGGTGAACAGCCTAGGTGCTTTCAGTCAGTGGAACAGAAAATTTAGAGCAAAGAGATTATTTAGCTTTGGGGATCTCAAAGACTGCAGGAATGGGGTTACCGATATGTGAATACTAAGAAAGATAAAGGTTTAGGAGGCTAAAGGGAAGATAAAAAAACCCCCCAAAAACTCTGCAGCTACAAATGAGTACAGATGAGACATCAGATTGATGTATAAGTTCAGCCAAAAAATGAAAGTTCTGTTATAAATTAACCACCCTTATGTTGTTCCAAATCTCTATGCAAAGGAGAAATGAGAGAACATGTTCTTTGCTGCTCTTTTCCACACAATGACTTTCCCATATAAATTTCAAGTTTCACTTTATTTTGATGGTCCCTTTAACACATCCTGTTGACTTCAAGTAACACTGCACCTACTACTAACTCTTATTAGTGTGTTAGAGCATTAGTAGACTGGTAGGGTTAGGGTTAGAATAAGTTGACATATGATGTTTCATTAACAAAGTTCGGGAGAAGCACATGCAAATAATCTAATCAACTTTTCATCGGCAATTATCACGTCTATCCTATCAGCATGAGAGGAAGCCTATATATACATATACATATATATGCAATTCAATTCAATTCACATTTATTTGTATAGCGCTTTTTACGATACATATCATTTCAAAGCAGCTTTACAGAGAATGCATGTCAACATTGCAATTTAAAGAATGCGGTTAGCAAATAATGTAATAATTTAGGCAATTAATTTACAATCACTGTTAGCAGTTTAACTGAAGGTAGAAGCAATGAGCTCCTGGAAAAATGAATTACATTAACAATAATTAGGATATAGAAATTGGGCAATGTGCATGTTGATCCAGATGATTGCGTCTTCTGAAGTCCTCGCAGGAGTTGGCGCCGTCTCTTCATAGGTGTTGGTCATCTGAGGTCTTCTTAAGAGGCTGGATCCAAACTGAAGCTGATGTCCTCTCTAGTCACCTCGGGACGGGTGTCCCGAGGTAAAACAGAAAAGCAAATGGAGAATAACTAGCGTAGCTGCTGTTCATAGCATTAAGCAAAGATAGTCATGTGCAATTGATCTGGTATGAGAGGCATTATGTGAATGCTTGGCTAAAATAGATGCGTCTTTAATCTAGATTTAAACTGGGTGAGTGAGTCTGAGCCCCTAACATTATCAGGAAGGCTATTCCAGAGTTTCGGAGCCAAATGTGAAAACGCTCTCACTCCTTTAGTGGACTTAGCTATCCTAGGTACAACCAGAAATCCAGAGTTTTGTGATCTTAAAGAGCGTGAAGGATTGTAGGGCGATAGAAGATCAGTTAAGTACACAGGAGCTAAACCATTTAGGGCCTTATAGGTCATTAGCAATACTTTATAATCTATATCAAAATAATTTTCTCTCAAAAAAAAAAAGAAAAAAAAAATCTGATCCCTGATCAGATGCTATGGGCAACACCATCAGCACGACCGGTGTCTGAAGCACGTGTTTAAACTTTATTGGCTGACGACAGTCCATGACATCACTACCGGTGCACCTGTAATGTATATCATCAACTTCTTTGTATGAAGAAAACGTGCAGGCAAGCCTGAGGCATGGCAATGAGATGCAGTGTCTCTTTCTTCTTCTCAGGAATCTGTGGTTGCAGTCATAACCCGTAGTTCCCTTTTGAATTGGAACTCTACACTGCGTCTGATCAGATGCTTTGCTATCCCATGCCGAGGGAGCAAGTACCACAATAACTGTGTCTATGCACTACCAAAATGGGCATAGCATAACTGACTCAACAGACTTACCTGCCAGAGTCAAATATGTCCAATCCTACAGGAACACACTTGGTCACAGAACTGTCATGTGGCAATATTCCATTTGGCCATTACCCAAGCTCACTTTTTGAACCTTTTGAATGAGCTCTAAGGTTTGGCTATGTCAGCTTCATCTGTTAGATGTCGCCTATAGTGAACACTGGCTCAGCGAGAATGTATTTAGTTCCCATTTCCTTTTAGAAAAGAGACAGGTGCGAGCTGAGCTCTTTCATCACAAATTTCTCGCAATGGGTACATTCAGCCCTCTTGAGAACTGAACATGCATGCTCCTCACCCAAACAAAAAACGCACAGGTCGTCAAAAACCTAGGACACAGAGGCACAAACTTCCTGAAATGCTTGCTTAAGTGCATTTCCAATGCCAAGGTGTACCAAGTCCCTTTGGAGTGAGAGCTCACTTTAAAGCTGTATGCTAGGCTACACCCAAACCTTTGTGAGATTCTATAATCTCTGGGTAGAGCTGGTTTCGTCTTGAGTCTTGGGTACAGTTGGACAACTGGCTGGGTGTACTGCTTGCTTGTAGCGCCGTTTCCCTCTCTGAGGTGATAATGTGCGCTCTTTAGTCCAAGTGAGTTCCTCATGCTTGGTGAATCCGGGACACCTTTTCCACCTCCAACCAAGTACTCAACAGTAACCAAATTCGCTAGCAGACCCGTTACTTGTGGTATGCCCCTTTTCAGGTGAGCCATTGTACTTGGGTTAAGTGCTCCATACTCCCTAACGGTAATCCCACATGATGTATTCCACTGTTCAATTTCTCTGCCGGTGAACCCTGTGTTATTCATTCCATCATTAGTCACTGTGGCTGGCAGTCTTGCCCTTATCAGGTAGTGCCCACCACTAGGGCTTTTTCTTTATGTGCAGAGAAGGAGAACACTTCCTTAGCGTTAACAATTAGGTGTGCTCAGCTGTTAAAAAGAAAGGATATGGCTAAAGCAAACTTCCCATGGTGAGGACAAGTCCCTTGAATAGGGAGGCTTATGTAACTTGCTCTGGGAGTTGGGAGTGTTACAACGTCACTGGAGTGCACTTGCTACTAGGTACGCAACAGCCTGCCTGCACTGCCGAAACGCTTCACACACTTCAGCTAGTTGTGCCGTTTAGTATAGGGCCCCCTAGTGTCAGTCTCGACATAACATCGAAGTGACTGACAGATAGGAAACGTCTCGGTTACTATAGTTATCTCAGTTCCCCGATGGAGGGAACGAGACTTTGTGTCCCTGGATGAGTGGAGGAGTAGCTGGCATGCAAATTGCACTTGCCAATTCTCACTGGCCTTTTCTGAAACGTCAGAGGTGTTCGGGGCTCCCAAGTGCGACCCTGAGTCACAATGTCTTGTTCCCTCCATCAGGGAATGGGGGTTGCAATAGATGCAATACAATAGATAACCATGAAGATTTCTTTTGTTTTTAGTGTGTATTGTATTAACAGAAAGTCAGATAACAAAGATTTTTTATAAAAAGTATTTTTCACAAGTTTTGTGCCATGACCTTGAGGACGACAAGTTTTATGACATTGCTATACGGACTTAATAGACATCTCATTCTAGTGTTTTAATGCTGAGGAAGAGTTTAAGCCTCAGAAGGACACAGCCTCACCAGGATGCAGCCAACACTGTTTGTGTGACTAATAGGACACAGTGGGAGTGTTACTTGTTTGAAAACAATTATTATTTTTTAAATATTGCTTTGTTTCACTAGTGGCACTGAAATTATATACTTCACCTTTAAAGACAGAGCAGCGTTGCGAGACTGGAGATATGTGCATTGAATTGGGTTTGTGAGGTCCATTCAGTATTCTGTTTGCTCACACTGTGAGTGTCACAAAGAAAATGTTAATGTATGTGTGATATTTGTGGAGTGTCCAGATGGAAACCGTATAAAGGAGAGGGCCAAGGTCAAAGGAACACACGCACACACACGTTTGTTTTGTGAATTGTGGGGACATTCCATAGGCATAATGGTTTTTATACTGTACAAACCGTATTTTCTATCCCCCTACACTACCCCTACCCCTAAACCTAACCATCACAGGAAACTGTGCACACTTTTACTTTCTCACAAAAACTCATTCTGTATGATTTATAAGCCTTTTGAAAAGTGGGGACATGGGTAATGTCCTCATAAGTCACCTCTTTTTGTAATACCTATGTCATACCCATGTAATTATACACATGTGTCCTGAAATGTCACAAAAACGCGCGCACACATACACACACACACACAAACACGTTTGTTTTTGTGAATTGTGGGGATATTCCATAGGCGTAATGGTTTTTATTTTTTATACTGTACAAACTGTATTTTCTATCACCCTATACTACCTCTACCCCTAAATCTACCCATCACAGAAAACTGTGCACAATTTTACTTTCTCAAAAAAAATCATTCTGTATGATTTATAAGCTTTTAGAAAAATGGGAACATGGGGTAATGGTTTTTATACTGTACAAACCGTATTTTCTATCCCCCTACACTACCCCTACCCCTAAACCTAACCATCACAGGAAACTGTGCACACTTTTACTTTCTCACAAAAACTCATTCTGTATGATTTATAAGCCTTTTGAAAAGTGGGGACATGGGTAATGTCCTCATAAGTCACCCTCTCTTTGTAATATCTGTCAAACCCATGTCATTATACAAATTTGTGTTCTGATATGTCACAAAAAGAAAAAAAAAACACACACACAAACACACACACCATGGCTAATGTGATAAGACAACAGCAACAACAAGGAAATGAAAGGACTGAATATTTATTCAACGTAAAGAACAGCAAACCAGAACACATAGAGATTGAAAACAACACTAGAATACTGTCAATAGCTCCACAAACAAACTTTCACAACAAAAATAAAAGCAAAAACAACATTTCTGACAGTCTTTCTTAGTGCTACACAGTGGCAGGGAAGGGCCATCGTTCAAATGACTGAACAAATTTATATTCCACAAAAATTTGCTCCAATTATTTCAAACAAATTGGCCATACATAAGACACTGTGAATGTTGAAGTCCATGTATTTTATATACCTTACAGAAACCTTCACACTTAAGCCAAGTACATAACCTCACAGTTATAAGATGTAATCACCCAGGGCTCACTGAAGAAACTTTTGAGTTTCAGATGTGTTTGACAACAGTACAACTTGAAAACTTTTGCAACATGCATGTTACAAAGTAAGTAAAGATCATTAGGAGCTTGATAAAGTACAATCACTGTACATTTTTCTTCTCAATGTTTAATATGGTATCCTCTTTGTTTGGTCTCAACACAGAATCCTTTGCCACCAACAGAAGAAGCTTCAGAATGTGCTAGGCTGACCAAACACGTAAGCAAGAGGGTCATAAAGGGCAGCAAAGAGCACAAGAAATCTACAAATTGTTCTCTACATAAGTACGTTGTCCTGTTGTAAATACTTAAAATGCATTCTTGCATTAAATTTGGTGATAACAAACCTCATACTTAAGGGGTTGCTACCTTTAAATGTTCGTGCATTAAACCTCTTTACACTGATGTCCACTATCTAGCGCCTCGTGCGGCAAAGCTAGGAATGTGGCTAGGATTGTAACTCCCTTCTATGAACTATTAACAGAACAACAATCTAAATACTGAAAAAAAAAAAATTCTGATGACACTATTTCGATAGTCCACTTTAGACATTCTACTAAATGATGTTCAACAATGTACTAAAAGCAGAAGTTTTTCCTTTGTGTTTTTTGCATACAGACGACA
>RJVU01059915.1:3329685-3369475 GCA_003731715.1 Anabarilius grahami
GGGGGGGGGGGGGGGAGGTAACCCCCCCAATATTCAAATCCATCAGTTAAAACCCCCCCAATATTTCAGCATGAAAATCACAGTAGATCAAATGAAAAATTTGTAGAATTCATTTATTTTGTAACAATAATTTAGTTTCAAATCAAATATGAGTTTGTCATAATAAATTAGACAAAAAAAAATACTCCCCCTCCACTGAACCGAATGGTAACGCCCGCCCAACCAATGCGCGTCGCACTTTCACCAAAACAACGTGAGTGGTGCTGTACTGTTTGAATGAGAGAGCACGGGTAGCACCAAAAAATGAAGAGAACCGCTGCCCAGCCAACTATATTAAACTGCTGGTCAAAGAGGGACGTTAAAAAGAATAAAGCATGTACTGAGAAGGAGGTACGAGAATGTTGTGTAATACACTCCACATATATTTTAGCTAGCTAATCCATTGCAATTCAGCCATAACTATCAGTGTAACTGTAACCAGTTACCAAAACAGCCATCTGTTTTGTTAGTTCATTTTTCAATATTGTCTTATTAATGACAAAAGTATTCACATCGATGTTTGTTTTCTTCGTGAATTAATCTGACTTTTGAACGAATTGGCTAAATGAATCGAGTCGCTCACTCAATAAAAAAAGCGAATCGCTGCCGCCTACTGCCGGTTTCAATATTTAACATAATTTCTTTCTTTTTAGAATCACTCAGTTATGTTAGAATTTGATTAATGATTATACATAAATTTCATAAAGTTATCAAGGATAGATAGATAGATAGATAGATAGATAGATAGATAGATAGATAGATAGATAGATAGATAGATAGAGAAGAAATTAATTATCCAATAATGCTACACATAAAACAAATAATAATAGGCAGCATACCAACGTTCAACCCCCCCCAATGTTGAAAGCAAATCTACGCCCTTGCGACAACGTTGTTTAAACGATCCCCGTTCACACGGATCAGCGAATATGACTGAAAATGCTGCATAATGCATGCCAGGCCAGTAGGTGGCGATGTCACTCTGTAAAGAAACACTATGCGCCTATAGACTGAACACGTAATATAGATGACGTCAACGTTTTCACAAATTTGCGTATTTGTAGTTTACGCAGAGACTGTGAAAGTATCGTTTTCAAAAACTTGCACTTTGAGACCCATTTTCAAAAGCTTGTGTTTTCAGGTCCCCAAAAACGCCGTTGTCATTTAAATGAATGGCCAAAATGCATGAAAAGTTTTTAGTTGAAAACGGTGTCATGTAAATGGCCTCTAACTCTCATTTTCAGTATTAGGAGACTGTTAGATTAGGGTTCTGGATGGGGTTAGTAGAATAAGTTGACATACTTATAGTCAGTAGAATGTTTTTTGGCGAGCATCACAATAAAGTGTTAGCAGATATTAAGCAGACAGTCTACTAATAATTTCATGACTGGTAGTTGACAAGTAGTTGCAAAGTTACTTATAGTTAACAGCATGTCTGAAGTGGACTATCAAAAACAAACAAACAAAACTGCACAAAATTTACAAAACTTTTCTAGTTTCCACTAACAAAACCAGGGGGATTTGGCACAATTCACTGAACTGTATTTGACTCAATAGTATTGAGCTAGGCTGACGATCTAAGGTGAGAGCTGCATCAGCTTCTTATTCCACTAAGGGTCTAAATTGGTAATGGTGTCAAATAGGTCAGTTGTTCAACCATTGGGGCAAATTCTCCATTACAGGGTCTTGTAAAGTACTTTTCTCAAATTAACTCATCACAAATGCTCCCTTGACATGTCGGTGCAAGAAACTCAAAGGGCAAATCATTCCCCCTACACTTTTCTCTAAAGGTCATTTGGCACAGCTGATAATTTGGCTATAATCATGATGTATGGCCGAGGCAGCAAGTCGTAAACATAGCTGATTTTTTTTGAGGCAGGCGGTTTCATCAATTCACATGTTCGCCAGCACAACACTTTACTTGAAATTAATTTTGACTTTCTTTTCTTTGTTGACATTTATGGTAAGACTTTTATTGCAAACATATATCCATGACGCACATCTTAGTAACTGTGGGACAATAGAAGACCGTTATCTCAAAAATGCATTAATATAAGAGATATCGAATCATCCGGAATATCAGAGTGAGTCAAGGTGAGACAAATCACGGGTCAAGAAGTGTCGCCCCACAAGATTTAGAGGGATTTCAGTCGTTCCCTATGACATGGTCTATGTCGCCTATGTCCTTGTTCTATCAGCCTTTTGGTATTGAATCACAGTGTGACACAACATAATGAAATATCTAGCATGCGCCAGAGTACAACACGCATGACGTGACGAACCACCAAGAGGCACAAGATTGATGTCTTCAAAACAAACCGACTGTGCTTACAAGATAACGTTCGTCTTATACTATTACATTAACAGAAGCCTGGCTTTCCCACTGCCGTTTATCAAGAATAAAGCTTTTTGGAAAGAACAAGCCACATTTCAAACCCAGACATTGTGAAAAGAAACCAGAAAACTGAATAAGATCACATCTACCATGGCTACTCAAACCACAAGGTTGTGTCAGAAGCAATTGGGACATGCAGCAAAAAATAAAAAAAATAAAAATAATAAAATTGCAGATTTCTTGATACAGTATGTACAAGGAGTCTGGCAGATTGTACATCTGCCTCTTCACAGTAAATGTTTAGAAAAGTGCACACAAGGTGGCAGATCTAGCATTAGGCTAGTGTTATTAGCCAAGATGCTAACCATTCAACATTGTCCAGAAATTTCAGATCTGAAACAAACAAGGGGGCAAAAGGGGGATTTCAAATGTGTAATCAGCTTTGAACAAGTATTTTAAGCAGTATCATTTTGCAAGTTTTCCAGTTAGAATTCATCAGTGATAACTTTACCAATTAGCATTTGTACTGCTTAAAAAAAAGTACACATTTTATGGTCACCCTCTTGAGCATTACCATTTCACTGATATTAGCTTCATGTGCATGTACGTAAAAAGCCAGATGTCACACATTTTAGACAAGTATCCCGACAAAGTTTACAGAAGTAGCAGTTATGGTAATCAGCACAACTACGTTTCCAATGTCTCCTATTTCAAGCTTGACAACATCTAAAAAAATATTACAACTTTTATTTGTTCTTATATTTGAATAAACTATTAAGCCACTACCCTGATAGCACACGTAAGCTACATCACGGAGATGTCTATTTGATGTGCACGTTTGGAAGATGCATTTTTTAGTTCGCTAAAAATATTTCCTGTTACATAGACATTTAGGAAATGTCTTTAATATGTTTAGGATTTAGTATGTATGTAAAACTGCATATTAAAAGATGTTTGTACACAACAGATATTGTCCAAATGACGACTCGGAGATGTGTGTGTGCTATCTGGGATAGCCCTACTCAATATTGTACTGATGCTGTCAAGTTTATACCTTATACTGTAAAAAACACAGATCATGTATGCTATCAGATATGTGGTTAGCATAAATAGATTTAAATTCCTATATAAATATACTTCTTAGATGTGTTTTTTTTTATGATTCGCACTACTTGTGTCAACAATCAATACCAACACCAGCTGATCTAGCCCTACCATAGCTCAAATGAGATGCCTATTGAATATGGCTATTTGAAGGACCATTAGAGATACAAAAACATGAAGCCTCATTCAGAAAGATAACACAATAGCATATGTGGTGATGTAACTAATGAAGAGATTGTCATGCATTAATTTATCCTTAACACATCCTAATAAATGGAAATATTTGGAATATTAAAAATTAACATGAGCCCTATCTATTGTTTTGCTAATAAATCCACTAATTTCAAAATGATGAGCGATATTTTATGTTGTGTGTCTGAAGCTATTGATCAACAGCCACGTGAATGGTTCATGAAACAAATGAAATGGCAAAGTTAATGTTTTTTTGCTTAATATAGCTTGCTGTCACATAAGTACATACTTTACGCAACTTCTTGGTTTATCTACAAAAATGTCTCTATTTAAATTCACATGTAAACCTGGCACTTTCTAAGTGAATGCAAAAGATTTTTCTTCCAAAACCAGATGCATAATAAAATTGAACACACCACTTGAAATAAATTAAATCAAAAGGAAACAATGGTGATAACAGCACATAAATGCACATCCATGTTGACTGTATGTACTAAGATTACCTTAAAGGGTTAGTTCATCCAAAAATGAAAATTCTGTCATTAATTACTCACCCTCATGTCGTTCCACACCTGTAAGACCTGTAAGAATCAGTGGTTCCGAGCGCATATCAAACTGCCAAAGTCACATGAACCACTGAAATTTCGAAACACTAACAAAGCCTCATTTACTGAAATCATGTGACTTTGGCAGTTTGATACACGCCCCGAACCACTGATTCGAAACAAAAGATTCATAAAGCTTCGAAGCTTCATGAAGCAGTGTTTTGATATCACCCATCACCAGATATTGTTGAATTAAGTCGTTATTTTGTGTTTTTGGCACACAAAAAGTATTCTCGTCGCTTCATAACATTACGGTTGAACCACTGTAGTCACATGAACTGTTTTAAATAGGGATGCACCAATACCAGTATCGGTATTGGGCCCGATACCAAGCTCTTGTACTTGTAAAAATACCCCCGATACCAAAGACCGATACCTCACGTGACGTAACTGACAGAATGTTCCGTGCACAGAGACACTGGCGGCAGCAGCAGAAACGATGTCAGCCTCAGAGGTGTGGAAATACTTCAAAATTAATGATGACAACACACATTGCGAACTGCAT
This sequence comes from Anabarilius grahami, assembly GCA_003731715.1. Lineage (NCBI taxonomy): Eukaryota > Metazoa > Chordata > Actinopteri > Cypriniformes > Xenocyprididae > Anabarilius > Anabarilius grahami. The sequence continues at coordinate 3,334,466 of RJVU01059915.1, forward strand.
GCTTTCAATCACAATTCGTTATCGACTAGTGAAGGCGGGATAGGCGGAATCGAGCTGAATGACACAGACCAGAAGCGCTCTCTCTCGCACGCAATCTCTCTCTTTCTTGCACGCGCAATCGGTTCTCTTTGTGCCTGAATGGTCAAATGCACACAGTTGTCAAATTGTCCATCGTGTGGAGTATCTCACGTAAATACAGTCGGTTATGGCTTAAGTGGATGTAAACATTTGGGTGAAAACTGGATGTGTGTCAGTATCCATGGAGTCGGTCTTAAAGGGACCGTAGCCTATATTTGTCATTAATGTTAAGAAAACAACAAAATATGTTAAATAAATGAAAAATCTGAAAAACAAGTTTATTTAATTTGTATCTCTGTAGTATTTGTTGTATTGTTTGTACATTTCTTTTATAACAACAATTATATATATAACAACAATTATATATATTGGTAATTATGCCCTTTGAAGGTTATTGGACACTGTGAAATTTTTGTTCTTTAAGTTTGTGACAAGCAAATAAAAATTTTTTTTTTTTTCATTTCAATAATAAAGAAGCTGTCCTACATTCATTAGTCTCACTGTGTTGTGCTTGGGAAACTGCAAAATCACCAAAAAAAAAAAAAAAAAGAGAGAGAAATTAATAAATGTATAGGTATCGGTATCGGCGAGTACTAGAAAAAAAGTATCGGTACTCGTACTTGGTCCTTAAAAAAATGGTATCGGTGCATCCCTAGTTTTAAATATGTCTTTAGTAGCTTTCTGGGCATCTGAAAGTGTTAATTATCTTGCTGTCAATGCAGGCCTCACTGAACCATCGGATTTGATCAAAAATATCTTTATTTGTGTTCTGAAGATGAACGAAGGTCTTACGGGTGTGGAACGACATGAGGGTGAGTAATTAATGACAGAATTTTCATTTTTGCATGAACTAACCCTTTAAATATATGAGTAAATTAACATGGCATAAAAACTACTTCTACATTTGGTGTACATGGCATCTCACACACAGAAAACTATGATATTGGCTTGCGATTGCCAAAATAACAATAAAAATAGTGCATTCACAAACGTGAATTCTGTATTGTACAATACATAAATCATGAAATCATCAGTGTAAAGATCAAAACCACCAACACTTCAGTGTGAGGTAATGGAAATGCATGTTCCTTCCTGCGTGGCACCGGCCTACATCTAAAATCTGGTCTTGATGTTCTTCACAACTGAAATGCTTTATAGCCTGTTACAGTGTTATAATACACTCAATACTTTCTCTGATCGCGCTGCTCATATTGGCCATGAACAAAGAACTGTTGGCTGTTGCAGAGCTTTACAGTTAACCGTCAACGCTAAATCAACCCGCACTCCGAGTTTAATACCAACCTGTGAGAGATCAATCAACACTGACGTTTTTTCATTAGGCAGGTATAAGCTTGAAGACAATGTCAGCACGTGCCAAACTATTCATCTCTATGGCGAGCGATTAAAAAGGCACACAGTTTCTTTATCTTGGAGCCTGCTCAGGCTGTTTAAACAATAGAGTCACTGGACAGGTAAATGCACAGATAGACCCACAGGGATGAGAACACAACTCTAGATGATATTACTCTGGGTCTGCCGGAGTGTCAAAGGACAGATACTTAATAATGATGTGCCTACAGACATCGCTACTGGCTGCTGAATGGCTACAGGTACTTGTCATGGCGACCGACAGCCAATGGTGACTGAAGTTTTCCTCCAGTGGAGTGGTTTTAGTGAGTAAGTAATGATCATCCATACAAGACCAGTAATATTGATTTTTCATACTCATGCAACACAGGAAATGTCACACACAAATCTGAAAAACTACTGACTAGGATTCTATGTCTACATGGCTGTATGGCACTACTACAAAATGTAAAAAAAAAAAGATGATGAAAATTGGAAAATTAACACAGTAGCAGTAGCATAATGTTGCTGATTAAGAATGGACTGGCAGTTTTTTCTCTTTTGGCAGTCGCCATGTTCATTTCTGTGGGCTGGACCTGTTGATGGTCGGCTTTCTGTTGACGTAGGTGGCCCAGTAAGCCAGGTTGAAGATGAAGAAGAGCACTGGAAAGATGATACGAGAGATCTTGTCCACTTTGCTGACGCGATTGTATGACTTTCTTACACCCTCCGGCACGTATTCACCATCCATTTTGGGCAGTCGGACCTCTCGGACCGGCTGTGACGGGGTGGATGTGGATGTGGATGTGGCGCTCTTGGAGATGGTTGTCAATCCGGGATCTTTGGCTACGCTCATGTTGTAGGTAGTTCCCACGATGTTGAAAGTGTTGTTGGTCTTCTTGGAAAAGGAAGATGACTCTCGCCTCTGTGGAAGTGTCAAAAGGAAAAAAATAGGGCATTAATTAATAAAAGAAGCGAAAGAACCTTGTCAGTTCTCTTGTGCAAAAGTGAAACATTCATCTTACTAATGGAGCTTCTAGTACATCTGTTTTCCCTTACTGCTCAAAATATGACACATTTTTGAGTAATGTGTGTACATTTTTTCTCCTTTTTTAAATAGGAGAGGGAATCACATTCAGTGCAGTAAGAAAAACTCTATTCATGATACCATATCTGATCTGAAAGGAAAATCCAACTTCTTATTCAATGTAGTGATGACGTTAGGTAATTTTGGCAATCAAATAAAACTCAAAATCCAAATCAGATCCATTTGCAATGACGCATAAACAAAAATATTACTGATTAAGCCAGAATATGGCATGCGCAGGGGAAAATTTACTAAGAATAAACTGAGGCCACTTATAAATGGTGCCATCTGCGATGTTTTAACACTCATTTTACTAAAGGAATTATGCAAATCAGGTGCACTGGTGCAAACATGAACACAGAAATTGTGCTGAATGTATTTTACACCTTGCAATTCCCATATCTTATGTGGAAGATGCAGCAGATTATTATATTTTCAGCACATTTGACGCTTGGTTAACCTGTTAGTGACGGTTTTTACACTCAAAACTATAATGCTTTTGTTGTTGTCGTATACTTTCTTTGTATGTTTGCTATTGCTTTACTGAAAATGTATTAATTTATCAACACCTTCAAGTCAAATTAGGAAGTGCTCATCAAGTTCTTCAATCAGGCAAATATAAGGGTACTGTTATGACCGCAGGCTGATGAAGGAGCCTTTGCTTTTGACAAGTGTTTTGATTCACTGGCCAAGGTTCTTGTGAGAAACATCTTTTTTTTCTCTCTCTCAAAATTGAGGACGTCCTCAATCCCCAGACAAAAAGCCAGAGATTTGAAGAAAACAAACAAACAAACAAAAAAAAAAACTTGTGTGTGATATTTTGCACTGTATTCACAAAGCACCCATAACCCATATTAAACAGGTGCTATGTGTGATATGTGCTGTATATTAGGCTTATTATAGATTATACTTTATTTAGCTTTGTAAGGCATTTGGAACATTACCTGATTAAAATGCACAAACATTCTCATAGTCATGCCCTTCCCCACCTCCCAAATAAAAATAAAAAAAATAAAATACTTTGAACTTTTTTTTTTTTTTTTTTGTGCAATGATATTTCAGAGTGGAAATTACACTCTCAGAGGAGGCACGTTTTCCAGCTTTAGTGAGCTAAATGAATGCATGTCCATGTTAAATCACAGAAGCTGTCATAGTGTAGCTGAAAAATGACAATAAAGAAAAGAAGCCCTGGAAGCAATCATACAGTACTACAGAAACACACACACTGGTGGTCTAGTTGTAGCTTCCAGGTCTCTGTAGGAATATCTAACCAGGCTTCATTCTTGAGTCACAATCATAGGAGACATTTGTAGGAATGGCACAGCGAGAAACATTGTATGCCAGTAAACAAACAAAGCCTCTGTATTCAGCCTACACAGCAAGAAACAAACACAGAAGCTGTCTAGTCAATCCACAAATCTACTGTAACTACACTGCTTCACTACATGCTGTATATTACAATTGTTGCTGCTATTTTGGATTCCGAAATTCTTTCAAAGGAATAATTCACCCACAAAAAGTCAGCTGGGGCTCAAATCTTGAACCTCCTTGCTGTGAGGCTACCCGCTGAGCCAGTGAGTTTGCGAGTTTATAACTTGCAATTCTGACGTTATTGTGAGAAACTCTGAAAATTGTTTTTCAAAACACTGCTTCATGAAGCTTCGAAGCTTAATGAATCATTTATTTTGAATTAGTGGTTCGGAGCGCGAATCAAACTGTCACATGAACTATTGAAGTTTCAAAACATTTATGATGTAACGAAGCCTCATTTACTGAAATCATGGGATTTTGGTGCTCTGAACCACTGATTCGAAACAAAAGATTTGTAAAGCTTCGAAGCTTCATGAAGCAGTGTTTTGAAAAACAATTTTCAGAGTTTCTCACAATAACGTCAGAATTGCAAGTTATAAACTCGCAAACTCACTGGCTCAGCGGGTAGCCTCACAGCAAGGAGGTTCAAGATTTGAGCCCCAGCTGACTTTTTGTGGGTGAATTATTCCTTTGAAAGAATTTCGGAATCCAAAATAGCAGCAACAATTGTGGAATAAAGTCGTTATTTTATTTTTTTGGCACACAAAAAGTATTCTCGTTGCTTCGTAATATTAAGGTTGAACCACTGTAGTCACATGAACTGTTTTAAATATGTCTTTAGTACCTTTATGGGCATTGAAAAAGGGAGTGTTATTGCTGTCAATGCAGGCCTCACTGAGCCATCGGATTTTATCAAAAATATCTTAATTTGTGTTCTGAAGATGAACGAAGGTCTTACGGGTGTGGAACGACATGAGGGTGAGTACTTAATGACAGAATTTTCATTTTTGGGTGAACTTACCCTTTAAGCTTTAACAAACCAGTAATTATTAATTAACTGAACATATATTAAGTGTGTTACGTTTGGTCTGTGTTTCTGTTTGTGTTCTGTTTCCTTGTTCGTTCATTGTTTGATTTTTAATTTTTTTATTGATTTGGGTTAGTATAGCATGTCTTCTGTTAGTCCTTGTTTAGTCTTTGTTGCATTTTAGTTGGTTGTTCTGTTTAAGTTTTGTTTCCAGAGCATTCTTAAATATAATTCAGTTTTTAAATTAAATTTACTGATTCTGCTCACATTTTTTTCATTGTCTGTGTTGTGACAAAGGGCATATTAGCATTTTTTAAAACTTATAAAACATTTGAAAGATAAATAAGCAGAAATAATCTAATAATTAACTCTTTCCCACAATCATTTAAAATAAAATAATAATAATTAGTTGCCAGCCACCACAAGAATTTAATACTTTTCACAAAAATGTCATGGCCCCCAGAGTCTGAAGGTTTTGTTTGATGAATATCTGAACATGCAAAATGTTTTATTCTACTTTCATACATTCCTTTTTTTTTTTTTTTAAATCATCACTTGAATGTGGGTAAGTTTCATAAAAAAAAGCAACATTTTGAACAAAAAGCTGAGAAAATTGTTTTTGTCAAAGACTACAATGTACATAAGGAATGCTTTTATCGCTTGTTTCCACAAGGCCTTTATTAACCCCCGGAGCCACGAGGAATATGGACACCTGTTCACTGCCATTATAAAGCTTGTGTCAGGATATTTATTAATATAACTCTGATTGTGTTCATCTGAAAGAAGAAAGTCATATACACCTCGGATGGCTTGAGGGTGAGTAAAGCTTGGGTTAATCTTCATTTGAAAGTGAACTAATCCTTTAAGTAATACATTGCTAAAATTGAGTAATAAAGACAATTTGACCCCCTGTTCTAAGGTGAAAAGTATATTCACATTAATTACTGATTTGTATCGCACTCGTTGATGTTGTTCAAACATCAGAATAAGCCAGTAGTTATGGCTAAGGTGCCAGTAATACAGTACTACTAAATGCAATTTCTAGTGTGTTCATGCTTTACTACCTCATAAATAATGCCTAATATTCCTTTTTTTATGCTCAATTAATCATTAACTACTGAAATGTTAATAGGTAACTATCACATGATTATGGACCCTTAAAATCAATTAATCAATCAATCAATCAATCACAATGCATTGTGGTCCACGTAAATCTCCAATAAGAGCAAGGGAACTACTGACACCAACACAAACAGAAAATGTTTGCCTCAGAGTTCTGCACTGGGATAGGCCCTGTTTTCTGATGCCAATATCTGTGCTAGAGATCTCACAGTGGGGACTGCTGCATGCTGCTTCCCCAATCACAGGCCATCGATCCCTGCTACTACACCAGCACCCGAGTCTCTAAATCACAGTCTAGGCTTATGTCAGCATTAGTAAAGGATCCCAACTACTTGTCCAACATGACCTACACTGATACAACTGTTACTTTTGGCTCAGATCTCATTTGCATTGTGTATTGGCAAGATAAGCTCCCAGAGTTCACTGAGAAAATACTAAAGAGAATTAGTATGTGATCAACACTCCAAATTCTACACAAGTGCTTTTGTTTTGTAAGTACAAAGAGAGAGAGAGAGAGAGAGAGAGAGAGAGCAACTGCATTTCTCAAAACAATTCACATAAACAGCACCACACATTGGAATAGCTGCTAAAGCCTGGAACTTGCTCAAAATCCATAGTTCATCGCTCAAGAGTAAATATTTGTCAATGAAAATATCCGTGCCATTAGAAAAACACGTTGTTGTGTCATTGTTCATAAACATGATGCTTAGCCATGTTGTCAATATAACAGTGTACTCTGTCAGTATTTCCTAATGTTAACTACAGCTACAGACAATTTTGATGACAATTATTGAAAATGCACACGGCTGAACTTTTTTTTTATGGCACTGGCATCAATTTTTAACAGTACAGAGTTACACATTACTGTATGTAGGAATATTGATTGCAAAAGACTGGAGAGAATTCACAGCCTGGTCTCAATGTTAATAAGGTAATAAGTTAATATGTAACATTTACAGGTACAAAACGTACATTTTTGTGCGTTTGGATGGATGCTGAAATGTACAATATTTATGTATTGACAGCATTTAAATGTAAACATTATTATTTAGACAAAATATTTACAAATCTTTGATTTCGTAAAGATATGTGAATAATTGGCCTTTTAGCATTTTATAAATACATTTTGGATCCTTTAAACCTACCCACAAAACCATTTCAAAGAGAATATATAAAGAAAAAATATAAAAAGTAATGGACAGAAATATGTAGGAAAATTAAAATTTTAGTAACAATATTGTCACAAATCCAATCACTTCCGGACTCCAATTCCCATAATCCTCCCTGCCAGTCACCTGCACACACTCCACACTAATCAACACACCCAGCTGCAGCTCATTACCTGGACTATAAAAGACTCTCACACACACCACCTCTTTGCGAAGTCTTGTTTTCACTTGTGTTACATTTCTGAGCGTTTCCCTGTATCCTATCTGTAATGATACGGGACTCATGGTAAGATCCATATGCAGCTTTATTAAATGTGAGCGTGGTCATACAGGCGGGGTCGTTCAGGAGCAGACAGGTATAACACAGGGCAGGCAGAATCGTAGTCAGAGGAAAGGCAATAGTCAGGACAGGCAGATATCGTTCACAGAACATCAGACAAAGCAAGGGTCAGGACAGGCAGCAGAGGATCGTAAGCAGGTAACAGGCGGGATCAATCACAGACAGGATACAAGGAAACGCTCAGAAATGTAACACAAGTGAAAACAAGACTTCGCAAAGAGGTGGTGTGTGTGTGAGTCTTTTATAGTCCAGTTAATGAGCTGCAGCTGGGTGTGGTGATTAATGTGGAGTGTGTGCAGGTGACTGGCAGGGAGGATTATGGGAATTGGAGTCCGGAAGTGACTGGATTCGTGACAAATATAGCATTATAAAGACATTTTGAGCCACTATTCCCGCTCCTACCTCTAAACCCATTTCTTTAAAATATGTACAGTAATAAAGAAAAACATAACAGACATATGTAATCACAATCAGTTATTTATTGCAAAATTGTCAAAAGCGATACCAAAAGTAATCCAAATGACGATGTGTTGCTAGTGATGGCGTTTTCAAAACACTGCTTCCTGAAACATTTGTGAATCTTTTGTTTCCATCCAGTGGTTCGGAGTGTGTATCAAACTGCCATTCAGTAAACCAGGCTTTGTTAAGCCATAAAGGTTTCTAAATGTTTCAAAATTTCAATTGTTGCATTACACACACTTCAAGATCACATGGCGATAATATCAAACAGGTTTGAAAATATTGCAGCGTCTGTGACTGCTCGAGACAGGCTCAGATTACGACATGGATTGAGCAAGAAAAACTCCCATCATCTCCAGACAATTTATGTGCCACCAGAGATGATTGCCCGTCCAGAGTCTAAAGGGCAGGTGCAAAACCTAGGCTCCGTACACGATCAATAAACAAAGTCTCAATGTCAAATTAACAACTCCTCAGACTGCGCTACAATCAATCAATCATCATGGTAGTTTTACATTTGTATGCCCTGGAGCTTCAGTGCATCCATACATTTCATCAACATACAGTATATGGCAACAAGGCTAAGCTGATAGGAAGAACCTTGAACTTGTAAGCGTAGTCAAATGCAAACCTGAAGTACTTCCTATATCTAAATGATCTAAAAATATAATATGCATTTTTCAGATTGATAGTTATGAATCTGGGACAAAATGTGTTTCAGCATCAACATTCTGAAACGGCACATCCTGAGTGTGAAATTCAGCCAGCACAAGTCCAGGATCAGTTGCAAACCACCATCCTTTTTCGGCACCAGAAAATATTATCCTGTAAAACCTGGAATCCTTCTGGGAAGGAAGCACTTCCTCTATTGCTCCTTTCTCCAACAAGGAATTAATTCCTTTCTCAACACAGGCTGCTGTATTTCCATGATCTAATGCAAAAAGGACTTAAAGTGATATTATACAACTATGTGCTTCATAAGTTCCCCGCCTGCAGCCCAAGACTCTGGGATAGGCACCAACATCCCGCTACCCAACAGAGGACAAGTGGTTTGGTGAATGTACAGATGGATGGATGGAACTTTGTGCTTCATAAATTATACAAATGTGATATATTTTCCTTTCTGTCCTGACTGTATCTCATTTTTTTTCTTTTTTTTTCCCCCCTGAGGACATACTCAGATTAAAGCAGACAGACTCCGCATTCCTGCTGTGGAAAGTAATATCCTCAATTTCAATGCACATCTCCTTACTCCTCATGTGGAGACCTCATCTGGAAGGCCACTGAAGGAGCTGAAAATAACTCTGAGCTGAAGATATCAGTAATGGTGTAGATCTAACTATTTAACCCATAATTGTTCATTGGGTATGTATTAAATGTTCATATATTAACACTGTAATAAGCAATGGTCAATTTAAATTAATTTGAGAACTTCAAATCTGTCAAACCTCAAGCAAGCCAAATATCTTAGAAGGATGTAACAGAACTTTATGATATTGAGCTAGGTTAAATATTTAATTTGCTACTAATTGGCTATTTCTGTCATTTCCTTTTTTTTTTCTTCTTTTTTCTTTATTTTGGAGAGTTTTGACAGTCATTACGGAGCATGGGAAGTCAAAAAAAGGGGACCTATAATGCCCTTTTTACAAGATATAATAAGTCTCTGGTGTCTCCAGAATGTGTCTGTGAAGTTTTAGCTTAAAATACCCCACTGATCATTTATTATAGCTTGTCAAATTTGCCCCTATTTGGGTGTCAGCAAAAACACCCCGTTTTTGTGTGTGTCCCTTTAAATGCAAATGAGTTGCTGCTCCCGGCCCCCTTTCCAGAAGAGGGCGGAGCTTTAACAGTTCATGCTTCGTTTGCTCAACAACAACAAAGCTGGAGAATCTCACGCAGCCAAAACCTGGCTCAGCCTTACATTGTTCAAACCGAGGTCGACACTGATGGAGAGACTCAGGAAGAAGTTACAACTTTTAGAATTAAACTGAACGTTTCTGAATGGTTAGTGGATAAATTTATGTAGTTGCTGTGGAGTTGATTCAACTCATCGACTAGCATGTTTAAAATCCAGCATTGAATTGACCCTCGTTTGTGAAGCAGTCCGGCGTAAAATGACGGCATGGCAACAACACTCTACTACAACAACTCTTCCTCTTCTCTAAAGCAGCCCAACATGGCCTCACCCCTTTGTTTCGTGTTCTCGGGGGCGGGGTTTATGTAAATTTTAGGGATTGTTATGTCACTAACCTGGGAAGAAGCTCATTGTAGTCCCTACCAGCCGTTTGTTATAGTCCTTAAACAGCAAATTCTGTAAAAGAAAATATCTCCCTTTGCATTGAACTTTGAGCGTCGTAACTTTGCAGATGTTGTTCATACTTTAACAACATTACACACTAACTAAAGTTAAAAAACTGAAATCATAAGCAACCATCCCTTTAATAAACCGTACTCACAGATTGTTCGATTGTTCCCTCGGTTTAACAAATCGTGCCCACAGATTAATAAACTGTACCCATGAATTTTCAATCTGTGCTCTCAGATTTGTAAACTGTACCTTCGATTTTTCAATCCGTACCTACAAAGTCATAATCCGTGCGCACAGTTTGGCAAACTGTACTCATGGATTTGTGGTCCACCCTTCATTTTAGAAATCTGCAGTCTATACTGTCACAAGAAGAGAACAAAGCTCCCGTACTGTTAATGTGTCGTTTTATATATTGGTTTATTGAGTATTATTACATTAAATGTTTAGGATCACTGCAAAGCAGTCAGGAACATTTTATTTCGATTTTCAAATTAAAGCATGGGAAACTGAAAGGATAAAAAACTCTAAATGAATCATGAGATTTTTTTTTTTTTGAGGAGAATCATTTGGTTGTTACACAATACTTGTATTACACATCTTGCATTTTACATTTTTTTAAACCATGTTGCATGTGAGACAGTGTGTGTTTGTGTCCAAGAGCATGCTTGAAAGTATGCTAACATTTGCAGACTGCTTCAAAGCTGCTTCAAGAATATATTGTTTTCTCTTTTTAGGCTTTTGTGTTACATCCTATCTGTCAGCCAGAATGAATTAAACATGTTTCAAATCCCTCATCAAGGTAACTGCTGTCTTCACTGCATGATTGTTCCACTTAGTTCCCCCGCACACACACACAATGCTTGTACAAATGTATACTGAAAATAGGTTAAGAACTAAAATAGCTGCAACAGCCATATTAGAATTTCTAATGCTAATCTAGAATTTCCAATCAGAATGAATTTACATTTCTCACCCCTCATCCATTCAAGTTCAAGAAATGAAATAATAATTCTGCCATAATTTACTCACCCTCATGTGAATTCAAAACCCACACATTACAAATGGGATAAAGGTCTGCTGTCTATGGAGGAGTCATATATATATATATATATATCGGATTTCATTGATAATATCTTAATTTTTGTTCTGAAGATGAACAAAGGTCTTATGGGTGTGGAACGACACGTAATTAATGACAGAAATTTCATTTTTGGGTGAACTAACCCTTTAAGGAAAATGTGCTTTTCACTAGTCCCATAGTGTATGATTGTAATACAACAAAATATGAATTTTTTTTATTAAACACTGAAGGATCAACACATTTTGAGGCAAAATACATCATAAAAGTAGTTTTGTTTAAAAATCATATAAATGTATGAGTTGGCGAGTGCGGCCTTTTACTCCACATTTGGGGTAAAAGACTCACCTGCATGGGGTAAAAAGCACCCAATATTGAAACAAGTACTTTTGCTAAAGTAACATGTTTTGGATAATATCTACATAATTTAATATCTCATAATAACTTAAAATGGCTTTACAGTAGCAACAATAAATATAATATTATGATATATAATAATATAACATATTTAAATATGATGGGTTCATTATAAATGATGATTATCTCTAAGGTGGACACCCAGCTTATTAAATCACATCAATCACGTGAATCTAACTATGGCATGTCAACAAATGGAAAAGGCAGCCAGCTATTTATTATTAGGTCAATTTTTTGTGCCTTTAGCCCCAACAGCAGGGGAGCTTTTTACCCCAAATACCATACAGTTATTGAAAAACTGTTGATTTTATTACCTTGAACAAAAATAAAACTAAGATCTTTCAAAATATATTCTGTAATTTTATTGATTTTCATTCGCTACATAAATCTATAACATTTAAAAAGAAAACATTACTATTAGATCAAACTAGTGCAGAATCAACTTTGCGTTGCTGCCCACGATTGCACCAGGAATACACCAAATTTCCGCATGCATAGTGAAACGTGGATGTTTAGCAAAGTTTTTGTGCCTTCTAGTGGTTTAAAGGAGAATACAATCAAAAACACCTTTATAATGTTAACTTGACTGACTGCTTCATTTCCACTAACGAATATTAAATGTCTTTTTATCATGAGACAAGTAAAGATTATTGTTGCAGAAATCGGTATCGGTGTGGTGTCTATATATGTGCATCACATATAGCATACACATCTATGTTGTGATTGTAATTTAAACAAATTGTTTCATGAGTCCAACTCAAACTTTTTTTTCTGTTCTTTTCATATAATTTCACATTGGATATTATCTATCTCAATCTCAATACTAATCTCAATACTATCTATATATGAAAGGAGTCCTATGATATTCTAATCTTTAGATATGTCCTTCCGGTAACACTTTAGTATAGGGAACACATATAAACTATTAACTAAAATTTTTCCCTCAATTAACTCCTAATTTACTGCTTATTAATAGTTAGTAAGTTAGTTGTTAAGTTTAGGTATTGGTAGGATTAAGAAAGTAGAATAAGGTCATGCAGAATAAGGCATAAATATGTGCTTAATAAGTACTAATAAATAGCCAATATTCTAGTAATGTGCATGCTAATAAGCAGCTAGTTAAAAGACCCTAAAATAAAGTGTTACCATCCTTCCTTTAATGTTAATCTACAAAGTTGTTTGCCAATTTTTTTGTGCAAACACATTTTTTTTAGTTCATAACATATTCAGCTTGCTACAGAAGTCATATTGTGTTATCAGATGTTACTACTATCTCTATCACCAAAGCTGAGAGCCACTCTCAACAGTGGTGGCGAGCCTTCAAAATAGCAAATGGCCGGTGCAGGACCTTCTTCTCACTAAGCTAAATCACATCAACCTTAATCTGTAATGTCATTCCATGCTCCAAAGACAAGTGGACCTCAGAGAGCACAGAGGTCAGTGTCCAACTCGATCTGCTGTGGAATTACAGTAAAGAATGAATACAATAGGCAGTATCCAGTGCTGGCCTGAGCGAGTCCTGCTAGATAATGTCTGTACTTAGGCACCACTCACGCTCTTGCTATCACACCACTTTTTCAGTGGTGGCCATGTGACCCCGCCAACCCCTTCGGTAAAGCCAATGAGATGAGATCTCAACAGTTCAATTTCTCATCATGAGGCCAATGTTCAATACCAACCGATTTCTCGTTCCTTTAATCAGTCTCTTTTCGTTTCCTTAAAACGTATTCTCTTTCTTCCTGATTGTCTCATCTGTTTTTATGTTGCTTGCGCTGCTCTTTTCTTTTCTTTCTTTTCTTTCTTTTAACTATAACTAATCAGTTTTCAGCTTTCTCTTTAGGCATAGACCCCAGTGAGCCGGTTTTCAATTTATCTTTCATCTGAGTGCTTTCTTCTACTTTCGATCATTCTCTTTCTTACTATAAATAGCCATTCATCTCAAAGGTCCAGCAATTTTAAACTGTCTCAAAGCTGCCCATAGCTGGTCTTTTGGCACTGGCACAAGAAGCCAGGGGCCTGCCTGTCATTAGAGCAGTGAAGCCTGTTTGTACATAACCAATTATGTACAAACTACTGGAAGGAGTTTGTCATCTGACCCATCTGAAGGATTCGTGTCAGCGACTTGTAGAGCGTCTTACTGTATTATCAACACAAGGAAGAAACAAGTGTAATAAAAGGAATTTAACCTACAAAAGGATAGAGAAGAGTAACTAACAACTGCTAAATGAATACCATGAATGGATAAGGAAGTGCAAAAGATTGATAAATGCAAGTGATTGAGTTGCAGTGTTGGGCTTGTTACAAAAAATAATTTATTACTCTGTAGTAAAGTTTGTAGAAACGGGAAGAAGGAGGCGGGAACCGGCGAACATTCAACACAACTTTAATATAAAATAACAAAACGAAAGTAATGCCGGCAGAACCTCACAGACGTCTGCCGGCCACACAAACATAAAATAAAATCCAGGCCTGGTCCTCTCTCGTCCTTCACTGTCGTCGCTCCTCCTTTTATGCTTCCGGAGCTCCTCCGTGAGAGACTCGAGACCGGTGCAACACGCAGCTGAAGCTCATTATCACTCACGTCACCGGCCTCACGCCGTTCCCTCACGGCTCTCACCCATCCTGCTCGTCACATACTCATTACTCGTTACTCCATTTCATAAGTAATATTATTACTGTACTTATTACTCACTGACAGCAGTAATTTGTTACACTACTTGTTATATTACTTTTCCATTACACACCATAAAATTGGTAATTGTGTATTTTCTCCTCAAAATTCTGACTTTTCGTTCATGTGCGCCTCTCTGTGAATGTTATTTACATGTTCAGTTCAAATTTCTTTAGACAAAATCATCATTTCTATTCATTTTACGCAATCTGGTGAGCATATTAGTGGCTTCCAGCGCTGTTAACCGTGTTTTCACTTCTGCGATCGCTGTTATTACCCAGAGGAAGATCATTTGCTGCACGTCACTCATATCATAACCCGCCCTGTCTCTTCCGACGAAAAAGTTCCACTACACTTCCATGCTCTGTTCCATACATACTAACCTAGAGAGACATTTCTACACATGAAACATGAAGCTAATAAACAATGATTACGACAGCATATGATTTGTTTGTGATTTCCTGGTGATTTAGGGTATTTTTATGAGATAAAATGATGTTTACATGAGAAATGCTAAGCAGGTTTAGCAATTAGCTTATTCTAAAATGCTACAAATAACATTTCTGCCTCATCATATGGCAAAACATTAGATCGCAATCAGAAGTTACAAACACTCAATGGTGGTTTACAGTAAACTACCAATCTCTACCAATACTAACTGAAGCTATAATTCACCTGTTACTCTGGTACAATTATATTTAATGATATATGTTTTTGTCAAAATAATTCATGTAAGGTTATAAGAAAATGTTTTTTTTTTCCTTTTCTAGAATGACTTTTGATTATAGATGGGTATCTATACCCTGCGATTATAATATAATATTTGGGATCAAAGGGATGTGGATGAGCAAGCCATAATGCCAGAGTCAAATCTTACATTTGACAACAGTGTTCTTGTCATGTTTTCTCCCAACAAAATCAAATTCATGAATTCACACTTACAAATAAGTCAGAGAGAGTAAATGGTAAGCGTTTTTGGCGTGCTGTCCGAGGAGAGGGCTCCGGGTCCGGTATTTGGCCTGAACCCAGAGTACTCCCCCCGCATTCCTGGCTGTGGTAGGAACAAGCCAAGAGTGAGGAGTCAGGGTGGTGAAGGGATTCTGAAAACTGTACTCTATATATATATATATATACTCATGCTGATAGGATAGACGTGGTATTTGATGATGACAAGTTGATTGGATAGATTAATACGTGCTCCTCCCGAACTTTGTTAATGAAACATCATGTAACAGCAATATTTCCAACTGCTGAATGTAATCTTTTCCATTTTCCAAGCTAATTTGCGGCAAAGGTGACGTCATGTTAGGGACATGCCCGAGGCCTAAATCTGAATTTGGAAAGGCACAAAAAATAATTAACGCATTCTACAGAGCCCTAAGGGACATGGTTAGGGTTGCTGTGGTAATTAGTTATCACGTGAAGATAATAAGTAGAGATGACTGACAGGACGATGTTGGAGGACTTGGAGTGCAACAGATCCTGAGCATCGACAAATATCTGTAAAATGTGCAGTCAGTACCGGCGTTCCCTATACACAGAGTATGCATAATCACAAATTTAAAAATGAAAGTTAAAAGCGATTTATATAAAAAAAAAAAAACAACAACAACAAAACTTTTATCTAAAGGGATGGTTCACCTAAAAATAAAAAGAGACCACACACCTGCCGACTGTAGTAATGATCTCACTTTGGCAATTCCACAGACATGAGATCTCACAGAAACTTGCGTGATCAAACATGACTTCAGAAGAAAAACAAATATAGAGGACAGTGAAAAACACCAAAGGAGAAAAAGAATATGGGTGAAATCTTGGCTGAATAGACTTAATTTTTATTTCTAGCAGCAAACGTTAATGCATGCAAACATTACATGATGTTAGAGTTCAACTTCCAGTTCCGTTGAGACACCATTCCATTATTGCACTTTACTCTACTTTGGGCTTATACGAAGGTAGAAAACATCAAAAAGTTTTTTTTTACATTTTTTTATTTTACTCAGTGCCCTGTCGTTAATCTCTTTGATTTTATTTGTGTTACAATAATGACAGGTAGAGGACACAATAGGATTCAGGGATCTGCTGAGAATGACTGCAGTAGAATCTGAAGTTCTGCTCACAAAAATAGCACTGCTAATTACAAAGAAAGACACAAGAATGGGGCTCGCCATCACTGCCCAGAAGTGACTTGCCATAACCTTGCGATTTTTGGCACATCAACACATCAGCATACAGCCAGCAGCACACAGCGGAAGCACTTTCCGCAACTTCAAGTGCCGGTTCACTGTGCATATGATGGATGATGTTGATGCAGCATACCAATTTAGGTATGTCAGTGTAGGCGTGCAGGGCAAGGCCCCTGATGCTGGAATATTTGCACAGATGGATTTTAAGAGAGCACTTGACCAGGGCCTCCTCAACATTCCCTCTGCAAAACCGCTGCCAGGCTCAGCCACTGAAACCCTCTTTTTGATTTGGGAGATGATGCATACCCTCTCTGTTGTGACCTCTTTCTGCCAAATGGATCATGACCAACGGGTGTTCAACTACTCTCTTGCCAATCAATGAAGAGTCTTCTGCACTAAAATAATGCTCAAAATAAAGAGGATGGCACAACACTCACAAGGGCTCCTCTCATAGCACACACATTAACTAGATGCACAGATGTGGCTACAACACCACCTGTAAATGCAGTGCTACCATTACCTCCTGATGCATCAACAAATACATATACATTCAAATATAATATTGCATGCAATATTTATCGCTGTTCACTGCACTAATCTCACCTAGTCAAAAGAGGAAAATGTCGGCGAAACGTAAAAAGTCAAGGGTTACGATCAGACAAGAGGTAGGACCAGCGTTAATATCGGAGCAGCTTTCCAGCGTTGGAGAGAACTCAAGGAGCAGGAAGGCCTGAAATTGGACTCCAAGGTTGCTTTATTTCTTCTCGATAGGTGAGTAACGTTGGTTTTGCTTTGTTTCACAGAACTAAGACATGATGGCTTTTGCTTGAATATGCTCGGATGTCATCTTCACTTGTTTGTTCATTTGCAATCTTATTGTCGTTTGCTTTAGCTATGATAAAGACATTCATTTTGTGTGGGGTGGAGCTATCAAAATAGGGGAGAGATCCTTTTGGGACAGGGGCATGTTTGTTTTGGTGATTTCAAAAAGTAGTGACTGTAAAGACAAGTGCAGGTGTGGTATTGACTGTAAAGGTGTTTGTGGGAGGAACTTGAACAGGTGGAGGAGGGGGAGGTATTCAGCTGGTGTGGAAACTGGCAGGTCACACTCCTGGGCCTCATTTGTTGTTCATAATCTTTCTCTTTAGCTTTGTCTTGATCACAGGGTTTTCAATCAACCTCAGTTCCTCTGCTGCTTGGTTTCCGAATGTGCCATCACAGTCAGCAGCTGGCCTCTTGATTGCAACTGACATTTCCTGTAATAAATCCAGCTTATGCATTTCAAGGGGATCAACAGTTTGTTTTTCTTTGCGCTTCTTGTGAGGAGGAGAGAAACAATCCAAATTCTCTCTGCTATGTGATTCAGATATGGTGGATAACAGGTTTCCTGCAGGTTCAGGTTCATATCTCTGACATTGTCAACAGTGTTGTGTCCTGCCATTGCATCATTCACAGACTGATCAAGCTGTAACAATACCAATACATAAAAGTTAAATCAATGCAGGACAGCAAACAACATATTTATTACATGCATTAATCTTTATAGGAGTGCTCATACTTAAAAAAAAAAAAAAAAAAAATCAGACTGTTAATAGCAACACTCACGTTGGTTTCGGTGAAATGCTGGGTGACAATTTTTTTAGGAAGTCCAGGGATGTTAAGAGCCACCTTCATGTCAGTGCAGTGTCCCCACTCCTGCTTGGTTTCAGTTTCAGGAGTTTAGAGTACAGGATCCATAACAAAGTAATCCTAGTCTTCACGGCCAGAACTGTTTATGTTCATTTCTCACTGTCACACTTTTAACATGCTAAAGTTTTCTGCTACTTTGTTTGCATTAGCCCACTCACTTATTTCATCCAACTCTGCAGCAATTTGGGCTTATGCCTTTTCCTTGTCGGCCCTGTTGTAATAGTTCTTGCATGACACATTATAAAGCCACTCGTACTTTTGTCATAGTTGTACAAGTCAAAATTCTTTCTCAATACTCCACTTTCATGACATGTTTGTGGCTGCCATGTTTCAGCTATAAAAGCACACAACATCTGGTTGGTGAAGCTTGCTCGCTCTCACTGGCTATTGCGGGTATCCTGTTGGAGGCAGCCCGATCAAGATTTGGGATCGGGGAGGCTCTGACTCGATCGGAAGAAGCAAAATAATCATAATAACACCACACAATTGAGGATTTTTTTTGGAAAAAAAGTTGGTTGGGACAAGCCTCGTTGGGGGGTGCAAATCGGCCCAAAATTGGGCTTAAAATCTTCAAGTGTGTGGCCAGAATAAGAAAGACGCATTATAATTTCTTAATTTCATGAATTTGGGGCTATATCACATCTTTAAAACTTCAATGGGACTCTTGATACACTAAAAAGAGTTATATGGCACACAAATCTGCGAGCCCACACTATTTATGCAAATAAGCTGCAGCGAGGAAGCTGCGAAGAAAATTTTCCTGTTTGACATTACACCTTTACATTGGTAGGGCCAAACTCGAGACGTGTTGCAGAAGTTTCTGCAACAAACCTCAGTTGTTTATGTGGATAAGTGTGGAGACATCCATTCTGACCGCAGTGCCACTTGACTTCATTTTGCCCAGGAGTCAGCGCAGATGCTAAGGCTAATACAATGCAAGTATCGTATATTTAATCAAATGAAACAAAGGTTTAGTATAAGCTGTAGATCCCTTGTTACCAAGGTGCTGATGGTTTTTCAGGTGACTGACTCTTATATTTCCATAGCTTCATTCACCTGTTTCTGTTTCGGTTTCATTCATTCACTTTCCATTTTACCCATGTAAGCATGGTTGATTGTGTTTGTTTAGACCAGTTAGGTGTTTGTGATTTAGTTAAATAAAACTTTTGTGCACATTCACGTGAGTACTGATTCTGTGGTCACCGCTTGCAAAACAAAATCCCTTTAGTGAGCCTTGATCTTGCTACATAATCTGAGTTTGGAGATGAAAATATCCTTTCTGAGTGTTGATAGACAGAAAACAGTGTTTGCTGGATGAACAAGTTAGTTGATTGTAATATTAAGTCTGCTACATCAAGTTAATTTTCCAAACTGATCCAAAAATGTATAATTAACTAAGGCCAGTTATAAATTATTCATATTTCCCTTTGAGCTAATTATCTACAATGCTGTCTTATCCCCATTAAAGGACTTCCTACAGTCATCTAAACCACTAATTCCCTGTTCAATCAAGTTTTCAGAATCTATGGACTATCAGAGGACATTGTTTTGGAACGTGGACACCAGTTCACTTCCAGAGTATGGCGAGATTTTTACAAACAACTAAACTTCAATGTTAGTTGTACATCTGGTTATCACCCTCAAGCAAATGGTTAAGTAGAAAGACAAGAAATATGATGCTATCTGAGATCATACTGCAGCTGTGACCAACAAAATATGACTTCCTCTCTTGGGCAGAATATGCACAAAACTCAGTGGTTCCCAACCTTTTTTACTTTTTTAGGGTTTATGTCACCAACCCATGAAGAAGCTCATTGTAGACCATACCAGGTGTTTGTTGTAGTCCTTAAAAAGTGATTTCTGTAAAAGAAAATATCTCCCTTTGCATTGAACTTTGAGTGTCATAACTTCGCAGATGTTGTTTATGCTCAAACAGCAACATTACACACTAACTAAAGTTTAAAATGTTAAATCATAATCAAGGACCCCTTTAAACAAATAAGTACAAGTCAACCTGCCATACCAAACAAGATCACAGGGAGACACCAAAGGACTGCATATAGCCACTATATGGATGTCCATGTACGAAGAACGGGCCTGGGAGGTGCCCGCTGTAACATCCCAACAAGACACTCATTCATCCAACCGCCAGAGAGTAGAGAAGCCCTCTCCCGAATATTGACTGCACCTCTTCACTATTCACTTCCTGTTTATACCATAAAAACCCTGCGATGTGCAACCGACAGTCGGTCCTCTCAGCAACATGAACAACTTTTAATCAATGGATTACATATAGCCTTGAGAGTGCTCAAAGACCGCTCTCTCCACAATCACTGAAAGCTGTCACTCATCTCAGCCCACTGCTCTGCTACAATCAATGAGCTGTCCACACTGCACAATGAATCTCCTACTTACACCATGTCCTTACCTGTCTGTTAATGCAAATACGCCGGCGTTTTAAGCAGTGAGATTCTGACTAATATTAAATGAAATATTACCTCTGAGGGCCATTGCATTCAAGGATCAACAGAAATGTCTGTGACAGGCCACGCAGCTCAACACCGAAAAAACACGTTGCAAATAGAAACATTTGACGTTCTCCAGAGCGCAAACACAAATACGCATTGGAGCGTTTGTCATATCTGTTTTGCCAATATGATATTTTACAGTATCAACTGAGAGTGCTCTTGCTTTCGTTTGAAGATGCCTGGAAAACTGCTGTGACATGCACAAGATAAGTGGAAAGCTATTAATTATTATTCTTTTATCAGTGAATGATCTACTTATCTTTAGACTACTATTTGCTTACAATAAAATTATCCAATATTAGCATAAATTGCTAATGCTTTGTCAAAAATAAATAAATTGCAAAAATGCTTTGTCACTATATCTTCACGGCAACTATATTGTCTGCTTGCTGCTGCTGCATAAATACAATATTGCATATTTGCTAGCCGCTAATATGCTCAGTAATTCACTCTAAGCATTAAAACAGGACTGTTAACGTGTATGTTACTTCTTAAGGAATTAATAAGGCAATAATGCATACTGAAATAGCACAAGAAAGACCATTCACTTATCTTAGATGATGAATTTCAGAGGATTTCTGAAAGCATGCTGCAACTACTACAGAAAATGCTGACCAGTATTGGTTGAGCATCAAGCTCATTGGCTACTGATACAGAAGGAACCAATAAGCTGTGCCCTATAGAGATTATGTGATTGCAAGCAGACTGAGTTAAGGACCTATCATGCACCATCTAGAGTTTCATGACAGAAGTGAAGTGAAGTGAAGTGAAGTGAAGTGAAGTGAAGTGAAGTGACATGTGGCCAAGTATGGTTACCCATACTCGGAATTTGTGCTCTGCATTTAACCCATCCAAGTGCACACACACAGCAGTGAACACACACACCGTGAACACACACCCGGAGCAGTAGGCAGCCATTGCTGCGGCGCCCTGGGAGCAGTTGGGGGTACGGTGCCTTGCTCAAGGGTCTCACCTCAGTCGTGGTATTGAGGGTGGGGAGAGCGCTGGACATTCACGCCCCTCACCGACAATCCCTGCCAGACCTGAGACTCGAACCCATGACCTTTGGGTTACAAGTCCGACTCTCTATCCATTAGGCCACGACTGCCCCTCAGAACTTTGTATTACAGTGAAAAATGTTAACCTAAAATGGTAAAATCTAAAATAACTGGTTTTATTCAAATGAAAAGAAAATAGCATCACTGAATCAACACAAATTCATTCATTTATGCAAACAAATCTAATTTGTATGGGTTAAAAATCAGGTAAAAATGTCTCTTTAGTGTAACAATTGCAGGTTACCACTTTTTACACTGTATGTTGGCCATCAGCCACCCTGCTCTCATTGGCCACTGGGAAAAAATAAATAAAAATAATGATTTGATCACAAGTTATGAGATTAAAGTTGTTGTTTTTTTTACCCGCACTGACAGAGATTGAGATGCAAGTAATGTCGTACCTCTCATGGCAGGCGTGTGTCTTTTTGCACCGATTTCTCAGATCGGCAAATGATTGCCGATTATCGGCCGATAGCGATTGGCAACCAATCAATAGGAGCACCCCTAGTCATAAACTGAGATGTTGCCCCAAACGTCCATAAAAGAATGGGTTAAATGAAGATTTATTTAACTAAATTATATTCGAAAAAAAAATGTATCCATAATTATACATAAATGTATCCATATTATACATAAATTGTCACTTTATTTCTTCAATACTTCATTTTTAGCAGCAGGCTTTAACTTCTATTGTCCAAGCCTATATGTGCTATTAGTTTTGCATTGTACTCTCGAGAGAAACTGCAGCTGCTCTCTACACTTTCTGTAGAAACACAACATTTCTATTCAACAGTTAATGAAGAAGTAAAGTGTTTCTTGACAGATTAAGCATGGGTTACAACAAGAGGACGAAACAGAAATTTATATTAGTGATTCGCAGGTACAATATCTCCTCATACTGTGAGCAATACGGCACCTCGCTGAGCTTTCTCTGCAGCAATTCACATTCATTAGCTCTAAGCACTTCATTTTTCAGAGGTTATCAGGGCCAGGACAGAGGGTGGCAATAATCAAGAGCAAGCAAAAGCGGTAGGGGGAAAAAGAGAGAAGGTTGGCAGCATCAAACTTATTGAACGGGAACAACCTCAATGAAAAATTACAATAGTGACAAGCTTGCTAACAAGAAAGCCTACATTAGTTTAGGATTTATATGCTGCATATTTATTGCTTATTGTGGGGAGGAACTCTGTAAAATGTCGACAGTGTAAAATAAAACAGTGATTGATTACACTGAGCTACACTCTAAAAGTACACAAGTTTAAATGTAAAAGATAGAAATTCAGATTCATTTTTTCAAATGATAGTGCACCTATTAACTCCATGACATGGTCTTAAAGATTATAAGCACTCAAGTGTACAGGACATACTGTACTTTCAGTGTGATCCAGTGTATTAAATGGTCTATCTTACCCGCATCTCCTGGGCCTCCTTCTGGCCATCCCAGGCCCAGCTGCGCTTTGTGAAGTAGTTGACGGTGGCAAACTCAATGAGAGCAGAGAAGACAAAGGCATAGCACACTGCCATAAACCAGTCCATGGCTGTTGCATAGGCCACCTTGGGAAGCGAGTTGCGGGCACTTATACTCAGTGTGGTCATGGTCAGGACAGTTGTGACACCTACGAACAGAAATGGATAAGTGTTAGATCAATGCAAGCATCACGTGTTGTGGTCCAGATTACAGAAAA
Organism: Anabarilius grahami; assembly: GCA_003731715.1. NCBI lineage: Eukaryota > Metazoa > Chordata > Actinopteri > Cypriniformes > Xenocyprididae > Anabarilius > Anabarilius grahami. Next base: position 3,358,026 of record RJVU01059915.1, read on the forward strand.
TGTGGAGTAATCAAACAAAAGTAAAGAAAAATGTGCATGGAATGAAACACTGAAATGTATTAATATATGAAATAATTCATTAAATTAGCAATTAAGTCATTTATTAATATTACGGTTAAGATTAGGTTTAGGGGTAGGTTCAGGACTAGTACCTAGTTATTGCCCAGTTATTGTAATTACTACAACAAGTCTACTGTATGTACATGCGAAACAGGACTGTAAAATAAAGTGCTACCAATATAACCATAAAAAACAACAACACAATTTTGATAATTTCAGGCTTGTCTTTGTTGTCTGAATCTAAAATGTCTCTAATTTAGACTGTATCATTCTCTCAGCAGCCAATGATTCAATGCACACAATAATGCAGATCATTTTTGGCACACAAGGCCATCCTTGTTCTCAGTGAATCCATATTTAATGTTGTCTGGGTTGTATTTTCTTTTACAGTGTGTAGTTTTGTTTATGGTTAGATATGAGAAGCGCTATTTTCTCCTTTTTAAAAGTTGATTTAATAACATTTTTTCCTGTCTTAAAAGTGCAGAAAATATGCCCTAAATATGGTTACATTATATAATTTGTTCCCTTGCTATGTCCCTAATAGGTCTGTGACATATTTTTGGATCAGGACCCACTTGCTGAGAACCATTGTGTTTAAAAGAATAGTTATCACTTAATTCAAAGCCTGTTTGAAATTATTTTTATGTAACCAAAAGCTTTTTTTCTATACATTGAAATTCAAATCAAGTTTGTAATTTGTCAAGCTCAAAGACTGTAAAAGCATTCCATATAACTTCTGAAGACTGATGATTTGAAGTCACATAATATCTTTGTGTTAGAAAAAGATAGAAACATAAGTCATCACTGAAAATCTTCCCTTCTGCCATTGCTATCAAATCTCATTCACACTTAAAGTTCAAAACAGGGGTTTAATTCCGTAATCTGTACATACATTTGTGATAGCCTCAATCCCCTTTAAAACTAATATGAAAACGGCGGCAGGCGGCAGGCTTCTCCGTGTTTTTTCCTCATTATTCAGTGTGTTCACTCCGCAGTGGTGCAGTGCCACCAACGTCAGAAGCAGAGGAAAATGTGTGTGCATTTATTGATTGATTGTCATGACATCTAAATTTGTGCAGTTCTTTGTCAGTTTACATAATGTGATGCAGGAGCCATACAAGACGGTTTCCCATCCACTGTACTGTAAATTTCACCCCGTTCACACCTCATCACACTACAGTTGTTTTTCCTAGTGCTTCACACACATGAATAGGCTACTGTAGAAAATGACAATGCCTTTTTCATTTGAAATTTCATTTTTAATTTTGGATGTGGCTGTCACGTGTATGTTCTGTTTTGATTCAGTTTTCATTGTGTTCTGTGTTTCTGTTTGCTGTTAGTTTGATAATTGGTTCTGTTCTCTGTTCCCTGCCTGTTTGTTTGCTAGATTACTGATTGATTAGAGTACTCTGTTCAGGTGTGTCTAGTTAGTTTCTCCCTATGTTTGCTCTGTGTATTTAAGCCCCCAGTTTCAATTAGCTCCTTGTTCTGCATCAGCGCTGCCAATTTAGCAATTTTGTCGCTAGATTTAGCGACTTCCCTGCCCCTTTTGATACTTTTTTCAAAAGCCTAGCAACAAATCTAGCAACTTCTTGGACAAACCTTATCTTTATTCCGGACGCGGGTTCGAGTCCCGCTTAGAGTGGGCGGTTCGAACAGGAGGGGTTACATTAAGTATTATTGTTTTAATTAGACAGTAGAAATTTTATAATTATAATAAAAAATTACTATTTTATGAGTTATACAAGGCATAGTTGTTAAATGAAAACGATGAAGGAAACATAATTACATTTTAAACAAGCTATTATGTAATTTCATAAACTTCCGGTTAAAGCCCCATCCATTTCCGGATTTATCCGAATACAGATTGTTACAGATAGAGATACTGGCTCTGCTGCACAACCCCAGTTACTACCATACCTCGAGTAGAGCTCAAAGTTACATTTCATGATAATGTAATACATGTTTTAAGACCAGACCACAACATGCATCTTTACAACTGTGATTAGAAAAAGAGCTGAACATTTGAGGGTATTTCAAGGACAGATGCATTCATGATATAAACCACTTTATTTTGTAAAGTGTTTTAGTTGATTTCACCTCCAAATGAAAGCTCTCAGCACTGGGATGTATGCCAATGTGCAAAGTGTCATAGGGTAAAAAGACACATCCTTATAAGTGATGGCAGCTTTTAAAAGGAAGGCAAGTAAACATTCCCTATAGGATATGTGTTACTCTGAAACCACAATAACATTCATAAGAATTTTACGAGAATATCTATTTTTCAGTGTCTTTACTTCCAAGTAACATTTTTTTTTTTTACTCTTTGCATAATGTACACAACTTCATTCTACACATCAAACATTCTTTTTAACCTGTATGCTTTCATCATTGAAAAAATGCAGACCACACAATAATGTTTTGAGATTTGAGATAATGAAAGAAAGTGTTCACTTATCTAAGAAGAATTTCAGAGGATCTGTGACAGCATGCTGTTGGACAGAACATATACTTTCATTCTTCCAATGATGTGAATGGAACACTGCTACTGACAGTGTTGTTATTTATTTATATATATTTTTTTTACTGTTTTTTTTTTTACCATTCAGCAGCAATGCTACTAAAACTACTTTGTAAAATATGTAGATGGCCAGTGCTGACTTGTAAATCAGACTTATGAATCAGTTCATTTTAGTGAATCAAAAACAATTCAGAGCGAACACTAAATTGATTTGACTCATTTACTACACTGCAAGTCATTAATTTAATTCACTAAAAATGAACTGAGACCAAAACTGTGTTATGTGTACTTAAGGTTTGTGCATAATAATACTGTATTTTCATCTTGGTTAATTATTTAATTATAAATTCAAGTGGTATCCTCTGCTTCACAATTTTGTACAGTTTTTGTGTATAAATATTTGGTAAAATTGACCGTTCGCAAAGACCCGCCCCCTTTAGCTACTGTTGCTACATCCGACAAGCCATGCTGATCTCTCGCCACACATCACGTTCTCACGCAGTGAAAAATACATTGCGGAGCAAAGAGGACACTGACAACACGTCGACAGACAAGACAGAGCAGGTTACTTTTGATATGAAACAGTCTGAAATTTCAAATTTTGTAATTTTTAAAGAAATGTACACAATAAATTTGTGGCTCTTTAATGTGTCGTTACATATAGGATTTCTGCTGCTTTTCTTCCCAGACTACAGCACCCAATCTGCGTCTAAGAGGAGAGTGATGGCACTGGTGAGAAGTTTTTCATATTTTCATAAAAAGCATTGCGAGAGGGAAATTGAATTAGAAAAACAAATTGGTCTTCTAGAGAAGAACTTAAAGGGTAAATTTTGTGAGACAAACTAAAGAAGTAAATGATCTTAAATCAGAATTAAAATCTGTTTGCATAGAGCTGAATTCATCATGCATTGTACTAGACAGTCATATTATTTTGATGGTGAACAACCTTCTAAGCTGCTGGCTCTAAGGTTAAAAGGATAGTGAATCCAAAGCAGACATATCTGCTATTAGGCATGAAGGTTCAGTATATATTAAATCTAAGGATATAAATATTTGAATCCTATTATCGACATATGTATACTTCAGAATCTAATCCATCATTTTTTTCCAATCCAATCCAATTTTGCTTCATTAAGCATTTAAATCAGGGGTCCTGGAAGGCCACTGTCCTGCAGAGTTTAGCTCCAACTTGCTTCATCACACCTGCCTGGAGGTTTCTAGTATGCAGTAAGGATACAAAAAAAAAAAAAAAAAGGCCAGGCCAGTAGTTGGCGATGTCACTTTGCAAAGAAAGTGCATTAATTGTTTGTTTTCATTCATCACATGGGCTCCTTTGTTTGAGTTTTCCCACTACTCATAAGTTCCCATAGACACTAATTAGCACAGTTTTAATCACCATGTGCATATTAGTTCCTCACCATCACTCAGTGTTTGTCCGGTCTCATTTGCGTTAGCACTTGTTTGAATTCTTGCCTGTTGGATTGTCATTAAACTCTGTATTTGAACTTATCCTGATCTTCATCATCTGTCTATCTGAACCTTGCTGACACGTGTAAACAGTCCCCAAGCCCTTGATTAGCTGGTTCATGTGTGTTTAATTAGGGCTGGAGCTGAACTCTACAGGACAGTGGCCCTGCAGGAGCAGGATTGGACACCCCTGATTAAAATCTTCCTGAGCTAAATGATTCTCAGCGTGATATTTTGGTCAGCCCTCTGACAACTGCGGGAAAAAAAACCTGCCCTTGGATTCCATGAGTAGTAATAAAGCCCTAAGGTTAGATGAGATTACTCTGGAGATATTGAGGACTCTATGGGACATAGTGGCACCCGTGTTATTTAATTCTCTTAATTTTACTTTAGAAAGAAAAGGTGCTTTGCACAGGGACCAAAATACAGCTTTAATAACGGAAAAAGGAAACACTTGAATGTTCCAGTCACAGCCCCATTAGCCTTCTATTCACAGATGCAAGGCTTAAAGCAAAAGTCTTAGCCTTAAGATTAGATTGTGTGTAGGAGACTGGTCAGGTTTTCTTAGGGACTGGTCAGGTTTTTCTTCACTCGCTGTGGACAATCTATATAGGCTCCTTTATATTATCCAACAGCTTCTTCTTCAGAGAAATCATTCAATAGAATTGAATGGAAATTTTGGTGGTCCATTTTGGAGAGTTGTTAAATAACCTTAAAATAAAGTCTGACCCTATTTGTCATCTGTGTAGCAGTACAAGTCCAGGTACATATATGCATATGTTTTGGGGCTGTTCTCAGATTGAGCCCTTCTGGTGCCTCTCACAATTCAAAGGGTGCAATATCACACTTGTCTCAGATTACAGGCTCTTATGGCATCAGCTATTCAGGTTTTGCTCCTGGGCCTACTGAGAATGAGGGCACTTATGAAGAGGTTTTTATCTCTTCATCTCAGCCCTCTATGTGATCTCTGTCACTTAGTCAGTGACGCACGTACGCAACAGCCCTGCGCCACTAGAGATTCACAAGTTTTATGCTCATGGGGCTCCTCTCGGGGCGATCATGTAGCAGAAGGTGGTAATGACAGATACGCCCTTAACGGGGTGGAGAGAAACCCAGGAGGGCAGTACAGAGAACGGTGGTGGTCAAACAAACTCAGTCAGTCCATATAAATTATTTAGAGCTGTGGAAGGCCCTAAGACATTTTCTGATACGCTGATACACTGTGACAATACCACAGCTATATCAGTCACCAAGGGGGAATGCTCTCCTCCAAGTTTTATGCTCTAGCTCACACACTGCTAGTATATGTGGACAGCATATATATATGCCCCCCTCTCATGCTGATTGGGCAGATTATCTGAACGTGCTCCTCCCGAACTTTAATGAAACATCATTAATAGTTGAATTGAACTCATTTTATATTTGATGGTCCTTACAGTTATTGAACGAAACTGAATCAACACTGAACTGACCTTAGCTGAACAATGACACTTTTTTTCTTTTTAGAGCTGTTTTACAGCAGAACTGAACTCTGCTTACATCATTGAATCATTATTTTCCTGTTTTTCCATGTAAAGCTGCTTTGCAATCTGTATTGTAAAAAGCGTTAGATGCTTCTCGCGGTTCAAACAAATAGATCTTAGCAAAAAACTCAAGCTCCTCTTCTCATATATCGAAATGCTCTGACATTCCTCTTTAAACTTTCTCATTTTAGACTTCTAATTTGTGACCTGTGTTTTGTTTTGCTCTATCCTCTGCGTATTCATCATTACATCATACGTCAGGTCAGGGGTTACTCTTCTTCCGCAAATTGATGCGTTCAGCCATCTGCCTAAAGTTATTTTACGTTATAAAGTTTTAAATATGGATATTTTACTTACAAAACCCCATTGCTTCATTTCAGAAAGCCTTTATTAACCCCCTCGAGCCATATTTTTTATGATTGATGGATGCATTTTTTTGGGCTTCAAAACATGCCCCCGTTGATTGCCATTATAATGCTTAGGAGAGCCAGGATATTTTTAAATATATCTCAGATTGTGTTTGTCTGAAAGAAGATAGTCATATACACCTAAGATGGTTTGAGGGTGAGTAAATCTTGGAATCATTTTCATTTTTGGGTGAACTATCCCTTTAATGGTAAATAAATTAAATGAAAGAAAGAAAGAAAGAAAGAAAGAAAGGAAGAAAGAAAATTATTCTGAATAGATGGAAATCAAAGCAGATATATGTAACCATCCTGCTTGTTGTGTTATCTCCTGCCCACTGGCTGATAAAAGAATGCACACAGAAGACACTAATATAATATTACCAGGGGGCTGCAGTGCAAATAAAACTATACAAGAGTACTACATAAATAAAACATAGCTATATAATGTGTACTATATGGTGTGTTGTTGTAAATGGGTACTATTCAAAAGAATGCTGAGTGCTGTTTGCTCCCATAAACGTCAGTGGTTGACAATTAAATTGAAATCTATGGCTGATGAGGAGCTGTAGAGTGTCAAAGTCGAATGGCAGAGAAGATTCTCATTAAACTTTTCATTAAGCATTATCTCCATCTGGAAATGGAGAGAAAAGCATTGGGAACATTAGAAAGAATGTCACACAAGTTCCTATTGTCTCTGCAGAGACAGACGCCTGTTACGTGCAGCATGATTCGAAGCCATAATTTAAACATTACACTGTGGAGCTGTGAAGAAAATGACATAACATGATTATCTGTGTGAAATGTCAGGATGGACCTATCAGAGAAGATCTGAGAAACTGGAAGCTATCCAAGAAATAAGAGAATGAATATCAGCCTCAAAATGAGATTATGCATCAGCCTATAAATACGGACAAAGGCTTTGCTTTTTATTGCGGTGGATGAGATGTTCTCTTTTAATAATTTGGACAGTGGATCAAAAAAGATACTGTATGCACTCCAAAAGAAAAGATAACCAGTCCGTTCTCAGGTGCGTAAATCAAGAAATGTTGATTTATGTCCGCACACTGAAAAAAAAAATTATATTAGACCAAAGTAAGGGTCGATCACAAAAATGACTTTAATTTAACATCTGCAAAGTGAAAAAAGTGCAAAAAAGTGAAAAGTGTCTTTAAAAACAGACCAAAGAGCAGACATTTCAGCTCTTGCTTTCTTCAGTGCTCATGGAACAAACAGCAACACCACTCTACTGTAAACACAATTACTAATTGTTAGCAGTTGAGCTCAATCAATAGGTGGCAGGTGATTACAAAAAAAAAAAGAAAAAAAAGGGAAAATGAAAAAAGATATATACAAACAACATGCAAGATCCATTTCTTTATTCAATCCAGTAGGGGTTAACCATTTCAGCTCAAAAAGCCTCTCTTTGTAATAGTTTTTTGTCAGGGTTACCCCCTCTCCTGTGTGGCGGAACTTGAGATCAGAAAGGGAATGCTTAGCGGACTCAAAATGGCGAAAAACTGGAGAAGTGTAATCTTGTCTCCTAATGGCACTCATAACCAAAGGAAAGAAAGAAGAAAAAAAAAAGTTAGTCTAAAAGGGTTATCCAAGGGAGAGGATTTCAAATGGCAGTTTGGCTTTTGATGGCAATGACCCCAAAATGATAATCCTTTAGAACCTACTTTCTAAAATATCATGTTACAGTGGGAGCTTGAGAAAGGGTTTAAAAAAGTTAATTTTGTCAACTTGTCTATCAGCTTCTTAGGAAATAAAAGGGTTCATATGATCATATGAAAAATATTTTTTTTTTCGTATGATCATATGGCGTCATTGGAACCTAAAGGGTTCTCTTTTGGCATTATTTAAACTAAACAGAGCTCTTCTTTAATAAATAAATAAATAAATTCCTATATGGAATGACATGAACCAACAAAAGTTATCTTATGGCATCACAGGAACCTAAACAGACTTTTGTATGGACAGCACAGGAACTACAAAGTAACTCCTATGGCAAAAAAAAAAAAAAATCCTAATCTATGGGCAGCAGTCAGAGGGCAGATTGGTTGGGTAAAGCTGCTGAGGTTTAGTGCTCAGGAGAGCTGGGTTTGAAGGCCTACAGAGTAGAGCCTCCAGGCACCTTGGAACACACTACATTTAGGATGGCTTGTCTACCAGCCTGGCCGCTCCATTACTTCAACGTCCAGCCTGCAGCCTGTTTCATCACGGCTGCAGACATCGGTGTGCAAGCCCTGTGGAATATCAATAAGGGACTGCTCTACACCTCATTAGTACCTCTCCATTGTAGCCTGCCAGCATACATATAGTGGTTGTCAACATGCATAGACACAGCCGAGAACCTCAGAGAACAATGAATTTGATATTCTAGTATCACATTCACAGGATGAGGGTCAGGAAACTTTGAACAAAATGTTTGTAATGCATGTAAATGTAAAATATTTATTTTATGCATTGCAGACTCCTATAACACAACCCCATTACTTACAGTATTTCTGCCAGTAAATAGTCATTTAATTCTTTGCAACAGCATTTTATCATCTTTGAATGTTTAACAGATTAGAACAGATTGTAATATTTATTTAAAATCATTAATTGATAATTAGCAATGTATCTGATGCCCACTGTCAATGTGTCCTATAAAATATAGGGTCTCACACTGCTACCCTGTCTGGTAGCTTATCCCTGGTTTTTATCATTTCATATGTAATCTGCTTCTTTTTGTCTTGTCTTGACTAGCTTTGCATTGAACTGTAACACTGAAACATTCAGGTGTTTTTTCAATTAGAGGGCCTTTAGTTTATTTTTACTTTTTTTTTTTTTTGCTGTATTTTTTTTATATGAAGGTCACATTACTTTTCATAACTGTCCTGAGCCTTTTCACAATGCCTTCAGCATTTATGTTCTATATTATATATTTTATAGTTTATATTCACATTTATATTGTTTTAGAAATATTTAACTTTTTTTTTATTTGTCGATACAACAGCATCAGTGAAGAGAGTATATTTGATATGAAATATGATGTGTTGTGCGATGAAAACAATAAAAATAAGGAGGTAAATATCCCTTGTGAACAGATCAGAACTATTGTCATTTCCAATCAAGCTCAAATTATGTAAAAAGTGTGAAAATATTATTATCTTTTGTATTTATGATCCATAAATGCAATAAATGAACTAAGCCTTAAGTATGAGCCATTTTTTTTCTTCAAAATGTAAAATATATATATTTGATTCAGAGTGTAAAAATATGTTTTAATGGATTTTATTTTTTATTTTATTTTTAAAAGGTATCATTTATTTTTATGTAGTGCTCCTCTTCACCAGCGTGAATATCATTAGTCCATACTGGGTATTGTTATACGACCATCTTAACCAAGAAATCTCGACTAAAGTTGGCTTCTAAATTCAAGACGAAACAATGACAAGGCATATTATTGTCTATTTGGGCTTCCCATCACATAGGACATCTTTCTGCAATATTTTTTATTAGCTTGAATTGCTCCCCCCGGGCAAGTGTTTGCACTCTGAACAACAGCAGGCTCCAGATCACTGACTGGCGTACACAGTCGCCTGGTGGGAGACACTTGGGGTTGCTATGGCACACTCTTCAGCACCTCTCCTCTGGACAAGATGAGCAGGAGCGAATGATAGTAGCAGAAGTGGACTAGAAAAAAATAAAAAATTAAAAATATCGCACAAGATGTAGTGGTGTTTCTGATTGAGGCGGAGAGCATGCCTGGTGGGGCTTCTCCATACAAGAGTGGTGACTAGTTAATGATGCGGTTCTTAGCCAGAGTCTGATTACTGTTTAGTCACATTTATAGACTCATAAGACTCAACTTGGGTAATGTGAAATCAGTCAGATACAACCTCCCACTTGTCTTTATGAAATGATCTATGATATGATACTAATTACTGCAGCATTCACAGCTTTTTATTCATTTGACACAAGTAAGAAAATTAGCCCTTTTTTCTGCTGCTTGTATCTTTGCGGTCTCTCCTTGATTGCCTTAACAGCCAACTGCTTCAATACTACTCAATACAATGATGTTCTATTCTGAATTAAACCAGTCTGTTTGGCGTAGTTATGAATTATCTAGATTATCTAAAGCTAATGAATCAACCTAGAATCATGTATCAGAATACATTATTCAAAATCTATTTTATATGGATCAGAACTAGATGTTTTCAAAGGAGAGAAAAACAGAGAATATACTTAATGTGCTGAATATGTGCCAACTACTGTTTGAGCTGTGGATTTCTCTGTAACATATAAATTGTATTAAGCATTAAAATATTATAAATTACACATCTATTCATTGAACACACCTTTAATAATGATTTATGAAAAGATATAATGCATTATAATTTATTATACATAAAGTCTTCGTGTTACCTAATTCTCAATAATAACCTTCAACTGGGCTGTGTAAACTCCAGAATCAGAGAAAGCTCTGCAGACTGAATGTTGTTAAGTTTTATTTATGTTGAGGCCTTAATTCTATCATATATTAGGTCGAAGGGAGTTGCCAGAAGAGGAAGGAGAGGGAGGCTAAGTGGGACCAGCAGCGAGAAAGGAGACAGGAGACTGGGCGGAACCAGCAGTGACAAAGAAGACAGGAGAGTGGCCAGAACCAGTGGCAATGAAGGAGACCGGAGACTGGGCGGAACCAACGGTGACAAAGGAGACAGGAGACTGGCCAGAACCAGTGGCAATGAAGGAGACAGGAAACTGGGTGGAACTAGTGTTGACAAAAGAGGCAGGAAACTGGGCGGAACCAGTGTTGACAAAGGAGACAGTAGACTGGGTGGAACCAACGGTGACAAAGGAGAGAGGAGACTGGCCAGAACCAGCGGCAATGAAGGAGACAGGAGATTGGGCGGAACCAGTGGTAACAAAGGAGACAGTAGACTGGGTGGAACCAGCGGCAATGAAGGAGACAGGAGACTGGGCGGAACCAGTGGTAACAAAGGAGACAGTAGACTGGGCAGAACCAGTGTTGACAAAGGAGACTGGGCAGAACCAGTGTTGACAAAGGAGACAGGAAACTGGGCAGAACCAGAGTTGACAAAGGAGACAGTAGACTGGGTGGAACCAACGGTGACAAAAGAGACAGGAGACTGGCCAGAACCAGCGGCAATGAAGGAGACAGGAGACCGGGTGGAACCAGTGATAACAAAGGAGACAGGAGACTGGGCAGAGCCAGCGGCAACGAAGGAGTCAGGAGATTGGGAACCAGCTAGTCCAAAATTAAATAGGCTTGTAGGGAGCAAATGTGTGGCCGCAGGATCTAGCTCCTGGGCGACTTTCTCCACCAGTGGAGGTCCTTGGTGATCGTTGGCTCTGGCTCAGTTCTCATGGCCGACACGGGCTCACTATCTAGATCTGCAATGGCCTCTCTCTCTCTCTCTCTCTCTCTATATATATATATATATATATATATATTTTTTTTTT